>JAPZEB010000014.1:18171560-18185279 GCA_029783705.1 Chaetodon striatus | reverse complement strand
TTGCACAGGTGTGCCTTAGGCTGGCCACAATAAAAGGCCACTCTGAAATGTGCAGTTTTGCTTTATTGGGGGGGTCTTGGGGGGTCAGAAAACCAGTCAGTATCTGGTGTGACCACCATTTGCCTCACGCAGTGCAACACATCTCCTTTGGGTGGACCAGTGGACCAGGGCCAGGGGCCAGATGCATAAAAACGCTTTCTAGATTCAGGACTAAAACTGCAACAGAAATATGCATATACCTTCTTTTCATCAGATTTATAGACCTGTGTGTACACCTCATTCTGTTGTATCAATCTCTATCTTTGTGGTGCTAGGTGCACGAGCCTCATTTCCACACTCACAGCACACACCTATAAATGGATGCAGACATCTATTTGCATGTTGGTAATTGTGCACCTCTGCCAGTTCATTAGACCTATCATTGAGAAATACGGGAAAGAACGTGCAATTTCGCCTGCTGGAGAGGTTCTCCTATGGTGCCAGAGCTGCCGTCATTACCCATGGCTGTGGATATTTGTAGCATCCCTGCCACTAATTCATCACATTTCTGCAAACCATCATCGGAGTAAAATCTCAATCATCATTATAAACAACAGAAAGATGATCAATGATTCATTCAAAGTGTTCATGTGGAAACTGACTTTACAAAATGTTTCACGGGATGAAATTAAACGATCACTTACAGGGAGATAAATGTAAACAAAAATAATGTTGACATTCATCACTCATGAATAATTTAAAATTAACTTTATAACAGCGCCTTTGATTTGACATTTGTGTAAGCTGCAAAAATGACAACACAATCAGTGAAATTAGCAAATAATCTGAAAACAATGTTATACATCTCTTGACTTATATTTAATCTCCTCCTCACCATTTCACCCACAGCTGTCTTAGCTAAAACCGTATGTATGCCTGGTTCTGAAGAATGCATAAGTTGCGCTAATTCTCACCATACATCCCTCCTTGATAATAATTAGTTCATGTGTGGGGAAAGCAGTACGCAAGGTTTTGGTGCTCATGCATCGTTTATGGACTAGGTAGTTAAAACTGGTAAAAACAATGAATAAAGCAGATTCACCTTCAAATGAGCGTTTCTCCAATTCTGTTCAGCACGCTTTAGACTGGTGCTAGCCCAGCGTCTGCTAAAGTGTGCTCACATTTTTTCTTTGATAACTTAATTTGTGCTCACATTATTTTTGATACAGATGTTCAAGGGCCATATTCACAAGGCCCCCTAGTTCAAAAAGTTGCTCCTGGTGACAAAACTCTAAGAAAATTCGTAGAATTGTGATGTTTTCTTAAAATTTTCTAACGCTATAACGCCAGAAATAAATTGATCACAAAACCAAGACATTTGGAAAACTGGAAAATGCAACAGTGCAGCAGTGATGACTTGAGTGTGTCCAAACCTTCCATCAGCAAAGTGATGACACAATGACACTTTCAAAGTCAGTGGTTCATTTTATTTCCACCAGGTGTCCACAACCTAGCAGGCTCACAAAAGGGCGCGTCTCCGACAACCAATCACACCTGTTAAAAGAACGTGTCATTCCTAGCAACGGGGTCAACCACACCTCCTCATTAAGATACATGTTTCTGTCCCTTCCTTGCTCAGAGTTGTTCTGAGAACTTTCCTAATTTTATCCTAGGCTAGGAATCCTTACAAAAAGTTTTTAGGCTAAGTTAGGAGCTCTCTGATAGTATTCTCCAAATGTTTGTGAAAACGGCCCCAGGAGTTTTTACTGTGAGCTGAATTATTTGCCGAGGTCTTCTCCTCTCAAAAACAATCTGACCCAGTGATTTACACTGGTAATAACACTGAATAAAGCATTTTCAAATTCAAAATCCATGTTTTTCTGACACTCTCGTCACAGAGGGGCTGGTAACTATGTTGGCCGACACAAAAACTCAAATAGCCACATCTAGAGCCAGTGTCTGGTGTGTCCATTCTGGGCTACTGTAGAACCCTGGGGTCACAACACAGCAATCTTCATGAACAAGGACTTGCTCCCTCTGTGGATATAATTTTAAGATTCTAAGATCAAAAAAACAACTTTTTTTAAGGTAAAAAATATACTTTTTATCCATCCATCCATTTCCTAACCGCTCATCCCCTTGAGGGTCGCGGGGGGGGGCTGGAGTCCATACCAGCTGACATTGGGCAAGAGGCGGGTACACCCTGGAGAGTTCGCCAGACTATCGCAGGGCTGACACATAGAGACAGACAACCATTCACACTCACATTCACACCTAGGGACAATTTAGAGTCACCAATTATCCTGCATGTCTTTGGACTGTGGGAGGAAGCCAGAGTACCCAGAGAAAACCCACGCTGACATGGGGAGAACATGCAAACTCCGCACAGAAAGGCTGGAATCGAACCAGGAACCCTCTTGCTGTGAGGCAACAGTGCTAACCACCACACCACCTATGTAAACATATACACTGTAAATAAACTATAACAATTAACCAGTGAAATGAACATTTTCTTATTTTATTTGGTATTTTTACCATTACAAATTTGCAATGATGATTATAACATGTATGTTGATTTTGTCCAATGTCAAGTCTCTATTTGATCACCTGATGAGACAACGCCATATACGACAGCTAGTTTAGATGCAAAGTCTGGCACTAGGGTGCATATAATAGCATGCAGTGGAGCCCGTCCTCACAACCTATGCCACTGGTGTGTTTTAATAACGGCTTCACCCCCAAACTACATCTTGTATCAATCATGTATGATGTCGTTTTTCTTATAGTACTTTACCCTATTCTGTAAAGCCATAGAAGCAAATATCAGCCTATGAAATGCAAACTCTGTATCACTGCTGTGGGATGCCAGAGAAACTGGAGAATTTTGTGATTTTATTCAAATATGTATCATTTGTATAAAATTTTAAACAATCTGGCCTTTCCTCTATTGCGTGACTATGCCTCCCTGTCCTGCTGAGAACACCATTAAAGGCTCTAAAATATCTTCCATCACAGATTGTACTGTACCCTTTTGTCACACTGCATTTGGGCAGTCAGCTCCTTCTGTTAAATCCAGCACTCAGAGGAACCCTCTGCCAGATCACATAAAAAGCTGCAACTCTTTTTATACTTTAAGCCAAATTATACATTTGTTTTTTATAAGCAATCCGGCTATGTACTTGCTGACTCTGCATTTTACTTCTATACTAAAAGCTTTAGCTGATTTTAAGTGTTTCTATAATTGACATTTAGTAGATGAGAAATATGTGACTTACTATTGTGTTTGCCTTTATGTTATTTCTCTTTTTTTGTGATGGGTGTTATATCTGTGTGCATGTTTTTGATTGTGCCTGCATGTGAAAACTAGCTCTGAGCTTGGCTAGCTGTCTCACAATCATAAAACGAACCAAGAACGGTCACAAATCAAATAGTTTCTGTGATATGTAAGCTATTGTGTTAGATAAAACTAGTGATAAGGGTGTCAGTTTTGTGTGTGCACGCACACATATGGTAGGCTGTTCTCATGTACTTTTTGTACATTTACTTACAAAAGGTCATGCACCAGAATTCATATGTAACCCACACAATCATGAGCCAGTAATTTGTGTATAGCCCACATAGTCTGGGAGGCTGTGATCATGTGAGCAATGTGCTGTGGAGCAAAGAAGAGGTAGTATGAAGAGTGAAAGTCTGTGTTAGGATGAAGGTTGGGGTGGTGGATGTGTCAAACACAGGACTTTCCCTCAGTTGATCTGTGTTTGTGTGCTGTGTTAAAATTTGAGTTATTTTAAGGTAAGTTGTCACTATGTTTCTTTTCCTGAACCTAACCTACATAACTTTACTTACCTAAAACTGACATACATAACTTAACTTACCTAAATATCACCCACGTAATTTTACGTACCTAAACCTAGCCTACATAACTTTACTTGCCTAAACATAACCGACATAACTTTACTTACCTAAACATAACCCACATAACTTGACTTACCCTAAGATAACTTTACCTTAACTTAACATGCTTAAACCTAACCTACATAAATCCACATTATATATAGTTGCATATGGACCTGTATTTACGTGTTAACCAACTGTAAATCTGTAAATTATTTGGTAAATTATTTTTTTTTCTGATAAATATTTTACAGTGTAAAAATATGAATTGAAAACCCATTAGATTTTTCTGCACTGATAAGACAAAGTGGTCAGTGGCAGATGATTTTTTTTATAGCTATCAACTGAAGCTCTGGTAATGTGTGATTGATGTTTGTCCTTAACTTTCACAGTTTATTGACTATGCAGATAATTGGTTGATCAAAAATATAAACAATAGTTTGATCAATAATTGAAATAACTGTGTGTGTGTATGGGCACACAGTTGTGAATATCAACAGGTGCGAAGAAGTGCGTGCATCTGTGATGGCGTGCGAAGGAGTTGTGTGCCAAGGTAAAGCACAGGTTCTCTCCCGTCTCTCAGATATGACTGCTACACTCAATATCTTTCCGCCCCAGAAAGCAAAGTTTGGTGACAGGTGGTAGATGTGAAACCCCTTGTCCCATATGATTGGACAAAAGGCCACCAGACAGCTAGTGACACACTTTGCCACCACGTTCACCCTCTCAGTTGCTTTTCATCTTTTTCCTGGGAGCGCTGACACTGCTACAGAGAGAGTGCGAGCGACAGTATCCTCCTTGTTTCCCCTGTTGCCTTTAAGGCTTTCTTATACAAAAGCTGTGAGTGGCACTAAGCTGTGTCAGTTGTCACACATCACCACACAAGTGAGGAATGCAGTGCTGGGGGGTGGGGGGTTGGCTGTGACATGGGACACACAGGCATGTGAGTAACTGTGGACTGAGGGAGTCATCAGATGCTAAAAGTATGTACTGGCGGAAGTAGCTGCTGTCATAACAGAATAGTTGAAGAGATGGAACTGTCTTATTTAACTGCCATCTGACAGACGGAACTGGGGCCCAGCATGCGTGCGTGTAGCATGTGTTCATGTAGACTGGATGTGCTCGCTGTCGTTCTCTAAACTGCAGCGTGGGGATTTGTATTGTGTAGCGTTGTGTTTCCTCTACATATCTCTAAGTTGGAGAGTAAGGCCTCTGGGGTCTCCTTAGCCCAGCTGCATCCTCCACTTGTAGCCAGGTTTACACTGGAAGTTACTGGAGTTGAATCTTAATGGCTTACCGGCCCAGTACCGCTCCCTTCTACTCTGAGACACAGACTGCATTTAAGCGTATACTGTACAGCCATAAGGACATGTCAAGCATAGTGGAAAGCCATGTGATGCATGTTCCATTTCATGCTTTACATAGCCTCCCTCTATGCAAGCAAACCTTCAGAATGTCAGGCTCGACACAGTGGCTTGGAAGGCATTAGTTTTGTGTCTGGCTACTGTACAGAGACAGAACATCAGAATTTAGACATGCTTCAAAGATCCAAGTTTTCCAATGCTGCCTTCTCCATTTTCAAGACTTTCAAGGAGACAAGCCTGACATTGACATGAAGGATTACGTACAGTATGCATTCAGAATGTCTGCCGATGTTTTTGGTTAGTAGAGCATTTGTCACTGACTGGTGATGTGTCTTTTTAAATTGGAATAGCTAAATCCATTACTTAAATGGACCCTGAGTTGAGGGTCAGAATCCCTCAACGGGTCAGACAATGCACATGGAGGTCCCTTAGTGATTGAACAGGATGGGAAAACAAACAAAACTATACTACATAAAATCTTTATTGTCCAAACTGTCTTCTAATGTCAGCTTTTATGTCAGTTTAACCAATACCATCCTCTGAAAATAATCCAAGTAAGGGAAAAAAAATGATGATGGGTAACAAGCAGACATTGCTTTGTTTTGTTTGACATGCTGGGAAATGCATTCATTTGCTTTCTTGCTGAGATTAAAATGAAAAGATTGAGACCATTCTCATGTCTGTACAGTAAATATAAAACCACAGCTAATAGCCAGTTAGCTTAGCTTAGCATTAAGATTGTAAACAGGCAGAAAACAGCTAGTCTGACTCTATCCAACAGTAACAAAATCTACATACCAGGTACTGCTAAAGCTACATAATTGATAAGTAAATTAGCATGCTATGTTTTGTTTTCTTAAACTATATAAAAGCCAAATGAAAAAGTTTTACTGCTGGACTATGCCGGACTTGGCTGGGAGCTCTTCCTGGATTTCTCCCTAGAGCTGCTAGCCCAGCCAGGCAAATTGTTTTTCCCTTTTTCCAGTCCTTGTGCCAAGCTGAGCTAAGCGGCTGCCGGCGGTAGCCTTATTTTTATCATACAGATATCTAACTCTCAGCAAGTCAGTGAATATGCCCATTTCCAAAATGTTCTTTTTTCCTTGACCATTTGTATATCAGTTAAATCTGGACTAACCCAAACAGCAAAGTCAAAGTAAAATTACTGGTTTGTCAGCAGAGTCTGGCTTTGAAGAGAGCAAAGATAAGTGTCGCTTTCAGTTCAGTTCCCAGTTGCAAAGAGCTGTCTGACAGCAAGGTAATGTAATGCGTTTGGGAAGTACTGAGCATATGACTGGATAAAGTCAAGACTTGGATTATACTGCACAAGTTGTGTGAGAGTTTGATATTCTTTTGCTGTTGTTAAATGTGGTTGCCATGACTTAAATTCCTCCGTTTTGGATTCTATGTTCACCGAAGGCATGCGAGAAAAACATGTTTTCTTGACAAAGTCAGTGTAACGTGGGGTGAATAACTGTTATAGAAACATTTAGGGGATTGAGTATTCCTTTAATACAGACAAACTCTGAGACATGAAGGAGCACAAAATCCAGTGTTCTCACGGAGCTGCCTCGGTCCTGCAATTTTCTCCTATGAAAACCATAACATAAAATAGCCCCTGTAGATGGTCATTGTTACAGCACTGCAGTGGAGTGTCTCTCTCATGTTTCATTTTACAAGGCACCTGGTGAGCCCTTTAGCAGGTGCTCAGTTTCCGCCTCTGCACGTCAGGCTCCTATTTACTGTCCACTGTGAAAGTCCAGTGCTATTTCCACAGTGTGGTAACATTAGCCAGCCTGATCAATGCTTTCACCCCCAGCACGAGGCCACATACCACATGTCATGGCCTGGTTCACAGGGAGAAAAAGAGGGTGGCAGAGACAGGCTGAGGCGGGGGGCCCCTCATCTACATACGGTGTCACCCACACCCAACAGAAACATTTCCAGTACCCGAAATGTCAGTGGACAATTACAGTGAGGCGGCTAACGCACTGAGCAACATGAGAGCCCAGGGACCTGACGTCAGACGGGCCAGTAGTCTACCAGCCTTTCTTGGGTATAAATTAGGATCTGAGACCTGGTGTAAGAGAGAAAACCAAGAAGGTGCCAAGGCTTGTTGGTCAATCATCATCCACAGTCCTTTGGCTTTTAATTTGTCCTGCCTGCTGCTGCCTTCTTAAAACCACATATTTATTTGGAAATCCCAGCAGCCAACCATTCATCACCCTGCGACTCTCCTTTATAAGTAGAGTGGTGAAACCGTCAAGCAGCCACCATAGAAAGCACTTCATGGCAAGGCTGAAGGTTAGACGATTGAGCGTAATAAAAGAGTCTTTCTGAATATATCACAAGGAGATAAAGATATCACACCACTTGAATTCGCAAAAATAGCTATCTTGCCAGTAGCTGAATGTGCCACCCATGTCTGTAAGTGTGTCTGGACAGCAAGCTGAAAAGGTACATAGCTCTCTCAATGGTTCACTTCATGGCGCAAGGTTGTGAAGAATAAAGAAGAAATGAGCAAGGGGAAGAGAGCGAGCTCAGATGAGATCGTATCAGCCGCATGGAAACAGTTAGCCAGGCCCCAAAGCCTCCTTTGAACTGAGAATGGCTGTTAAGAAACAGCTTTCACTCAGAGCACATTCGAATAACATGCCACCAACATGCAAGTAGGACACAGAAATTTCCACACACCACCGCCGTCGCTGCCACACACAGCAGGGACAGCCCTACATACCCACCCACGTCCCTACCTAATCTCACCTGCAAGAGAGAAAACCCATTATACAGTTTAATTTTCTCTTTCTCATTTTTTCCCCTCCTGGCAAAAAAAAAAAAAAAGATGATTTTTCAAACCTCTGACAGCCGAGCCTTTCGCAGGATTTAGTCCATCTGAAAACATGTGGTAAGCCTTGTGGAATGTTTCAAATGATTCCCAGATGTGGGCCGCAGACAGGTTTAACCCATTCTTTTCCCGCTCGGCGGCAGGGAGGAGGTATAAAGGAGGCCTTGCCGGGAGAAAGTCTGAGCAATATCAAAAAACTTTTATCCCTCTCCGTCGATTTTTGTTACTTTCAAAGCATTAGGGCCCACTGAACTGTGGCTTAATGTAATTTGCCGTAAAGCTAAAAATGGAAGTCCTTTTATGCTGCATTACCCAAGAATAAAGAATGCGAGAGCGCTGATTTTTCCAGATGACTCAGCAATCGCAGAGACCTGGCAAAGTTAAGGAAAACACCTTTATTGAGGACAATTCATACTCCCGACATGGTTAACTTCTCTCTGCATTGCTCAACAGACTGTTTTCTTGGCTTGTTTTTCCCCCTGCAAAGCAACCTGTAACAAAGCAGAACATTTCTCGTGTATCAGCTCGAAAGCAACGTCTCTCCAGGCATTTAATATAGTCTGCTGAGCTTTGCCAATGCCATATAAAAGAAAAACAAGACTTAAGCTTACTTAATGCTTCACTTGAACTTCATCATCATTGTTTACATGGTACGATTAAGCCAGGACTCCAAACAGGGGTTGCTGGATCATTTTATGAAGGACATTGTTGTTGTAACACTCCCAAAGATGGCGGTTTTGATGAGATAGGGAGGGAGGTAACAGAAGAGCCAAAGTACTAAACGGGGTGGAGAGAGTGAGCCGCTTGATATCCTATGAGCAACAAACTCAAGTGACCCCATTCCCTGTTCTCCCTCTCTATCTTCAGCGCTGTCGTTCCCTCCCTCCGCCTTTTTCTCTCTTTCTTTCTCTCGCTCTCTCTCCTTCCCTCTATACTTCCCCCTCTCTCACCAGCCCAGCCAACTGTGAAGCAGTTGTCCAACACGCCCGTCAGCCTGCCAGCCAGCATGTTGGACCCAGTCCCATTATACACAATCATAACAGACAGAAAGCAGACAACTGATAGAATTGCACTAAAATTGGGGGCAGAGGAGAGTGGCAGGCAGTCACTCTGGCAGCGAGTTGGTGAGCAAAGAAAAAGGTAGAGAAGCAGTCAGAGAAAGAGAGATAGTCTTGTGCTATGAGGCACTTAGCAGGATACCATAGGCCATATGAGGCCAGAGCAGGCTGGGAAAGATTGTTACTGCTTTGAGCTTCCACATGTGAATGCACCGCAAAACCCCCTCTCCCTTTTTTTTTGCCTCCCTCCCACAAGCCTCCCTAAGGAAAGACCAGCGTTTTAAAAGAAGCACAAACAACTGCCAACTCCGAATTCTGCTTTTTATTTCTGAAGGGGAATCAAGCGTGCTTTTGCTTCCTTAGCTGTGTCGTGTTGCAAGGAGCCTGACGCTCTGTTGCACAGGTCGCCCATTAAGACAGAACAAGGTTTTAGGCCTGGGATCACCTCCAGAGGGGATTAGGCCAAAATGTGCGATAGGGTCATATTTGTGTACCTTTCATTTCCGCCTCTTCCTATCAAATATCTGCTGTGTGTTATCAGGTGGAATATGCAAAAGGAAGCTTCCAACAACAAGTGCTGGATATCAAAGAAAACAACCACTGTGACTTTAAGGGTTAGAGTTCATTTAAAAAAATGGTTTGACGTTTTGGAAAATATGAGTCATAGAAGAAAATCTATACCACCTTCATGTCTGTACATTAAGAATGAGGCTAGAGCCAAGAGTTGTTTAGCCTAGCTTAGCATAAAGACTGTAGACAAGGGGAAACAGCTAGCCTTGCTCACCTCAAAGTAAAAAGAAATATTAGCCCATCAGTGCATTTAAATCTTATCAAGACCCTTCATCTAATCAAATACAACATGATAATTACTGAGCTTTAAAGGAACACTTCACACAGTAAATTACAATTTGTGTATTAATTACTCACCCTATGTTACATTAAACTCGTGAAGAAAACTTTGTTTTTCTCGCATGCCTCCACGTTACACGGCGAATCCAAAAAAGGTGAACATTCTTAATCAATTGAAGTCATAGGGGTCCACATTTAACAACAGCAAAACTATATTAAAACATCGTTTTACAAACATTCACACAAATTGTGCAGTAAAATCCAAGTCTCATTTATCTAATCATATGCTCAGTACTTCCCAAACAGATACATTTTTGCTGAAACGGTACTATTTAAAACACTTGCACCTACAAGTAGCGCGCCCTGAACTCTGCTTAGGCACGCCACTCATTCATGCACGTATTTGGGAAGTACAGAACATACGACCGGATACATGAGACTTAGATTATACTGCAGGAGTTGCGTTAGAGTTTATAAACGAATGTTTTGATAAAGTTTTGCTGTTGTTAAATGCAGACCCAGATTACTTCAGTTCATGAAGAATGTTCACCTTATTTGGATTCTCTGTTCACCGTGGAGGCATGCAAGGAAAACAAAGTTTCCTTCACATATTCAAGGTAACGCGCGGTGAGTAATTGATAGACGAATGGTCACTTTGCAGGTGCAGTTTTCCTTTAAAGGTAGTGGTAGGCAGATTTCTGAACTTTTCCCTCTTCTTCCAGACTTTATACTAAGGTAAGCTAACCGTCTCCTGCATTTAATTTCATATTTACTGTACTCACATGAGACTTGTATGATCTTCTCATCAAATTCTCAGCAACTAAGAGAATTAGTAGGCTATGTTTCACAAAATATTAAACTATTAAATTAAAGCAGGCAGAGCAAATAAAACCTTCCAACTTCTAAGCCAAACAAACAGGTCTGGTGCTGATGTCATGTCACGCAACATGAATGAGACATACTACCCAAACTAACCACCTGGCAGCCTCCGTCTGCACAGCGCCTTTATGCCCACACGTAAGGTTATGTTACAACTCCCCTCCCTCCCTCTGCGTCTTCCATTTTGGATCATCGGGGTGCCAGTCACCAACATGTTCTCCTTCCCAGCATCTCATCAGAGGAAACCCAGAGAGTATGTCCCTTTAATTAGACCGCCCGTGAAAATAATGGCGCATTAATGACATTTCTATGGGGGCCAATGAGCTGGAACAACAGAGGAAAGACTAAATCACAAATCAATTCCAACAAATGTAATTAAGGCTTAATTAGCCTCCAGGGTGTCACTGGAATGCCACGGAGGGGATGATGTGGAGGGAGAGAGAAAGATAGGGGAAGTAAAAGAGAAATTTAGAGAAAGTGAGACCGTCATGGGTCATGAAAACAATGTCTGTTCTTTAACCTACTGCATGTACAACAATCACGAAAGACATACTACATTTATTGTGCATCATGCTTTGACATGATAACGTCACTTGATGCTCTCCAGGCTTTGATTAAAGTCATAAGAAACGCTAGCTTCTGTATGCTAAATGTGTGGTTCTTGGCACGTGCCTGGGCGGTTTTAAAGGGGAGGGCTGATTTAAAGGCAACACTTCCAGTGTGGAGCCGCACAGCCAGCGCTGGGTAGAGAAGTGCTAATTCTCTATAAAAACAGCAGCATGTACGGTTAAGCCCAGCAACATTCTGGTGTTAAAAAGAAAGGAAGGAGGGGAGAGAAAAAAACAACAGAGAGGGGGGAAAAAAAGAAATGCAAAAAACCGCAGGGAGGCTTGGAGAGGACTGGCCTGCCTCGCTGGATGCCAGATCACACAAACACAGACTCTCGCGCCAATAAATGAGCTTCATAAACTGCAATTAAAACCCTGGGCACTAATTTAGTGGAAATGGCAGCCTGTAAAAAGCGAAGAGTGTTAAGAGAAAGGAGGAGAGGAGGACGTAAAGGGGAGAAGTTTCTGGACTTCAACAGAGGTGATTTTTTTTCCTTTCTTTTTTTTTCATTCCTTGCATTAATGCAAACCATACCATGCTTATACTTTTTCCTGGCTTGTACCACACACATGGACACAGTGAGTTACTCACTTTAACGCAGGGGAGACATTACACACACACATACACACACACAAATGCCTTTCCCAATAGCTATGCAGGAAGGCAGGCAGGCAGGTCTGTCATATCAGAGGTGTTGGGGGGTGCACTGGACACGGCTGATGGGAGACATCTGCCCTAGCCGCCTGTCTATCAGGGTCAAAAGACTATAGAATGAGGTGTCAGCATTGTGATAAAACAGCCCACACACACACGCACACATGCACACAAAAACATACAAGGTGCAGGGAGAGAAGGAACCCACTCCATAAACACATCCACCACCCAGCAGACAGCGCAGTCTAAACCGTCAAGTGACACACTTGATATGCTCGTGTGCATGTTACAGTAACAGTAAACACGGCTGTAATTGGGGATGAGTGGTCATGTCAAGCGACGCAGTGCAACTCAGTTAGATGGTGTCGTAAAGGCGTTCGGTTGCTGCGGGTGCGGAGTGACAGTGGAACATCAGAGGCTGGTAAACAGTGTGAGCGGTCCAGCCGCTGCGTGTGAATTCCTCGTAAACCAGCAGCAGCTATTCCTTCACACAGGATGGGTGGTTTCAGCATCTCTTCCTGGTTCAAGATTACTGCAGAGTATCGTCTGACCTTGAGCTGGCTCGTCTTCCCCCCCCCCTCCTTTAAGACTGATCGTAAGCTGGAGCTTTAAATGTTATTCATGGAACTTGCATAGTCAACGTCTTCAAATGTCAGGAAAATGGCAAATACCACAGTAATGTCAATAAAGAACGCTCCCATATCTGCAACCGCGGATGCAAAAGCTAAAAGCATGTGCAGTTAGCTTTTTATAAATGTCATGTGCTTATGTGTAAGTAATCTCTGGGCTGTGTTTTTATTTTTCATGGTTGCCTTGTGTCACACAATGTGACCGTAAAGACCCAAATGCATACCAGTGGTCTCATCCCTGCTCCCTGCAAAAGCTGCACATACACTGGAAGTGACTAAGTAATGCCCTGTGCCATGTTGCCTTTTTTAATTGCTTATTGATTGCAATGTCATGCTGTGACAAAAAAAGCAGGGGAAACAACAGAGGAAAACCTGGAAGTGATGAGAATTTAGGGGCATAATGCATGGCTGAGCAGGAGACTGTCTCAGAGGGGGGGCGAGCATAAAGCAAACTCTGCTGGAGAGTAAATAAAGGAGATTTTTTTAAAAACATGCCCTGCGCTGGCTCACAGAAGGGGTTCCAGTTTAAAAAGCAAGAGCCACCATCTGGGCATCGAGTACGTCTCTCTTTCGTGAAAGAGAAAAACAACATGAGCTTGGCGACGGAAGTTTGAGGTTTAGGCTTTTATCACCACCCAAATCCTCTGCTCTATCTCTTTTGGGTTTCCTGTGTAAGTCACCATTGCACTAAATGTGCCCTTGATGACTCTCTGCACAAGTAGTCACACACAGTTTAAATAACACGCAGAGTTTACTTTTAGGGACAAGTAAAAAAAGCCCCCAGAGTAATTTGATACATTAAAACAATATACCATATGAAACTGAACTTCTTCAGTGATTAGGAGAATCTAGTGACTCTGTTTCTTTTATGAGAACTTTGTAGATCAGTGTTTTTGAGATCAGATCGGAAGGCACACGTCTGAACTACAGTCACGATAGACAATCTCGTATTCCGTCGTATG
>JAPZEB010000014.1:18140085-18161787 GCA_029783705.1 Chaetodon striatus | reverse complement strand
TATCTGCTGCCGTCGGAAAACTTTGACCCCGGAGTTGTAAATCTGTCAAAGGAGTCTAGCCAGCTCAACAGGAAACACGAAGATGAAAGGGGTGTGGGGGGTGGGGTGGGGGGCTGGGATGTTTTGGGAGGTGGGGTGTTGGGGGGGGGGGCACACACATAAGCTCAACCATTTCAAAAGAGGCACTTTTTAGTTTGGGGAGTGGGGGATGTCCCCGCCATGTTTACAGTCCTGAAACTGATCCCTCACAGCCGGCCAGTCTCCCCCCAGCTTCATCCCCTACCCCATCGCTACCCAACAATAAAAGTACACAGAAATTGTCCAGGAAATTACTGTTTTGATATATGAATGTCTCAAATGTCCATTTGTACTTGTAGCCCATGTCAGTTTAGATGCAGCTTCCAGTGATTATGTTGCGTTTGTTCCATTTTTTAATGAAATGCTGGAAGAAGAATTCGGGGGAAACATGAGCAGTATTAAGACCATGTCTCCGCAAATCCATGAGAATAAATGAAAAGGCATCTTTTTATTTTCTCTCTCCGTTTGAGGCTTCCATCCACAACAAGTAGGCATTTTTCCACCACCACAAAAGAAACATTTCAAAGACACACTTTAAAATTCTTTTTGAAAATACTGATGCAAGATGATCAGCGCTCAAAGACATGGTGAAGTGTTTCTGCGTAGCAACTAAAAGTCTGTCACCTATGCGTTGTCTTTGATTATTTAAAGGTCCAGAGTGTAGGATTTAGTGGCATCTAGCTGTGATGTACGTTCTGGGCTACCGTAAAACAACATGGCTGACTCCATGGGAGAGGACCCGCACTGTAACAAAAACACAACGTTTATTGTTAGTTATGAATATTATATTCCATTTCTGCCCGTATGTAATCCTACACACTGGACCTTAAAGTGCAGTCAAACACAGGATCCCTGTGTTCTTATTAAGATGTCTTCAAAACTAAATGAGGATAGTATCATTGTTATAGTTTTAAGGCTCTTAATGCAGATGCTAAGAAATATAAGTGTACCATGCATCTCTATATTTTATCACAAATGCAAAGTCCCTTACTCATCACTGCACTCTTTATGATTTGCAAGACACCGTAAAATCAGAGCAAGCTGGGATCAGAGTCCAGCTAACATAAACTCATACAGCATTAAAAGGAAAGAAAATGAAACAAAGCAGCAAAAGCATAGTATACAATTAGATCAGCAATTTGGAAGACAAAGTTGGTGAGTCACTCACAAAGGCATTTGTCATGTAAAACTGAAAGAGAGAAATCAAGATAAATGCTACATTCTTGTCTTCTCTTATAAAATTGGCAAACATAAACACATCAAACTTAAAGAACCATTCTAGCTTTTGGTCACCTGAGCACTAAAAATTGTTGGGGTTTAGATGAGCCATTTCATGGAATATAAGCTCTCTTAAGTCATCATAGTTTGTGTAGTACAAAAGAAAATGGGACTCACTTTCCACTTCACCCAGATCACATCGCTCACATATTCTATTTTCCTCCTGAATATTGTTCAAACGCCCGATCTCAACGACCAGAGGAAGAATACCAGCTCTCAGCTGTGCAACTATGGATCTTTGGCTCCTAGATAAACGGGATGTTACATATGGTTCAGGGCCAAACTTCTGTTTCATATGCACATATGTCCTTAATTTAGGCATTGACAGAACGTTTTCCAACTATTTCTCTTCAAATTTCAGTAACAGCTTTTTCTTAATTGAGTTAACACTGCAACATAAGTTATTCCTGTAAATATACACCATATCCACCTCCTCAAAGATTGAACAAAGTTCTTTTGCCCATGGCGAACTATGTAATTTACACTACATACATAATTTCTCATTTATTCCGTCCTCGGTTATATTGATTAGACGCTTCCACAAACATTTGTTAATTGCCATTCACTACAAAGTACAGCTGAGGCTTGATGGGAATGACGATGGCACTAGATGAAAAGTTAAGGAATCACCAAAGGTTTTACAGTTGGTTCTGATTGGGACTTGGATATATGTACTAAATTTCATAGCAATCCATCCAATAATTGTCAAGATGTTAAACTGAAAATCACAATTGGCAACCTGGTGTTGGCACTAGAGGAAAAGTTAGGGGATCGCTTAAGTCATTAGGATTCATCCTCTGAGGAACATGAATGTTTTTAACAAACTAGTCATGGCAGTCCATCCAAGAGTTGTTGAGATGTGTCAGTCTGAACTAAAGTGGTGGACTAATTGTACAACCAAGCAACAGCAAGTTGTTGCTATCTGTCCAACCACACTCCTTCTAAAAGATGGCAACAATGCATCAAACGAGGGGAGAGAGGAAGAGATTTAATTATAATACATTGTTTGTGGAGTTTCAGTATGAACAGAAAACCTTTGCAAAGCCATCTCATACCTCTGATGATCTGATACCAACTGTTTGACTTGTAAATGGAATTTTTCAAATGTAGCTAAATCATTGTGGACAGAGCCGTACCAACAGCGAAAGGAACTGAACTAAAAGTGTGACAACACTGTCTGTACTATATATAATGCATGTAAATATTCACTGAACTCAAGGAGACACAGCTTGTGTTGCCCAGTGATGATGCTCTTGCAGACACTTCCGTCTTTGCAGGATGTGCAGCAGACCTTCACCTCCTTGATCTGTGCAAGTTTAGCAAGCAAGCAACCTTCATACATACCATGAAAAGAAATGACACCTTTGCATACTATGAAGCAGGAATGCAGCAATGGCACAGTGAAGATGTGATTGACACTTTGGCTGCATCTCAAAATCACACACTTTTCCTTTCTACTTTCAGTACATACTTCAGTTGCCTTTACAAAGTGGCATGGAGTGTGCATACAATTGGGACATACTACTTTGTTGCAACATTGTGCCTTGAACTTAACCTCTCTTGCTCATGTATCTGACGCAGTCCGTTGCACAAATTTTGAAGTAAAAAGAAAAAAATACTAATGAAAAGGGCATGCTAATTTTTCCCTGGCATATTAAATACTATGGTAATATGGGTATAGGAATGCACCGTGTTGAGCACAGTGTTTGTATTTTGTTTTATTAATGTGAACCCTTTCGCCCTAACTGACAAAATTAAACAACTAAATGATGATCATGTGTTTGAATCCACATCCACTACATTATCAAGAGGCTCACTCGACCCAACATTTTACCACTGGGATAAGTGTGACCACTCTGTCCTGTGCGTCCTGTACTGTGTGCCCGCTCTGTGCCAGCGGGGCAGGGCGATTGGACACACTTTACGGCGGCTAAAATCATCTATTACTGAGCCCTGGGAAACCCCAACACCTTGGCACAGGGTGGCACGCTGTCACAGGCTGCCCTGGGAACAGCTCAATTAGCCACCTGGCCACTGCCTCCTCATCACAAGACTGAGCTTTTCAGCCCCGTGGGCAGAGGTGCAATGAATCAAGAGGATGGGAGCATTTTGGCAGCCAGCTGCACACACAGGCTTAAGAGAACACCTTCCTTCGCAGTGGATATTGTTTTTATTTCCTAATCATAAAGCGTCTCCATGACAGGAGTGCTAGTGGAGGGAATGAGATCAGCTGTTGTTCACCACTCGCAGCCCACACCTCAAATCCAAAGAGAAAACAATGGGAGACAACGAGAAGGCTGAGCTATTGTGTCAGCGAGTTCATTCACAAATCACTGAGGAAGAGTTCTGAGGCTACAGTGTGAATGTGTAGGAGCATCTCTGGACTGCATGAAAACAGAGCTGTGAAGCTGCAGACAAAGAAGCCTCATGAGCATGTGAGGTGGTGATCTAAGTTTGATTGACTAGCTACTGTGTATGCTAACAAACCTGGAGCCAGTGTGTGAGGGGGTTTAGTCAATTTCGGCATATGTGTGTGCATATAGTGAGTAAATTACAAAGACAGAGGCCAAACAAGGGCATAGTCAGTCTGTGCCCCCACATGGACACTGAATGCATGCACACACTGTCACTCACACACACACACCTCTCACATTGCTGTGGGTGAGGGATTTTTTCGTGCTTTCGTTGAGTGAAAGAGAGAAAGAGAGGTGTGAAGCCTCAGTCACGCAATGCCGCTCTGTTTAGTGCTGTGTGTGTGTGTGTGTGTGTGTGTGTGTGTGTGCATTTTGGGTGGTACCAATAGTATGTCAAATGGGGTATATATGTTGAGGTTAGCTAGAGATTGCATCTATACAAAGGTGACAAATCTGACGTTGCACACAGGAAGTCATAGTTCCTGACACCACCCTTCCATGCTCAAAAACAAATTTGAAAAAAAAAAAAAAAAAATCTTTCAAAATCTCTCAGTGCTGCTTGTCTGGAAAAATCATTAGTTAACAGCAATGGACTCAAGGGACAACCTCACTATCAAACTACCACACTGGACTGCCTTAAACAAAGCTTGGTGGCAGCAGTTTTCTAAATATATAAACATATATACGAGCATGCCTGCAGGCACACGTGTGCATGTGCTGGCATGGGGGAGGTACAGAGGGCATCAGAGGCCACGTTTGGGGAACTTGTTGTGGTAACAGATACATGTGTGGTTTCATAGAAGGGGAAGTGAAAGCTGAGGGCCGCAGCTGTTCATGTCTAGAAGGCCTCATCTATGCTAACAATAAGAGAAAGGAAGTGAAGAGCAGAAATTGGCCATGCGCCACAGTTATCTGAGTGTTACAATCTGCCATGCATGTGAGTCTAACTGTGCGTATTATTGGCGTCTGTGCCAGCAAGACACAACAGTTAAACTTCCGTTTTGCAGCCCTTTTCCTTTTCTTTGGTTACTGCTGGTGAGATTAACACAATAAACACATGCTGAAAAGTATAAATCAGAATCAAGTGTAAAAAGCTGTTATTTTTTATCCAGCTTACTAAGACTGAAGTGACTCATTCTGGTTTTGTATGCTGACAAATTTATCTGCCTCAACAAGAAAAGGTCAGAGTGACACCCTATAGAAACTGGCGCTCTGAAACCTCATCTAGACTATTTCTTCTATCACGCTATGTGTCATCTGTGCCCACAAAGGTCCTGGATTTTATAAGGTCACGATGACTGGCTGTTAGTATTGAGGTCTTTTGGATTCAAAATTTTCATGAAAGAAATTTCTTGTGTTTTATTTGTCATTCATTTAATTCTTAAAGTAAAACTGAAACCACATAGTGTTGGCTAGGTAGCCTACGCTACCGATTTAAGACTGCAACATTCAACATTTATCAGGACCCATCATGCTGTTAAGCTTGTATTTCACTTGGAAGGTGGACGCTAATTAACATAGCATGCTAATGTTAGCGCTTATTACCAGCTGGCATTACTTTACAAACATTTGGCTGCATGTAAGCTATAGCAAGTTAGATTAACTAGCTTCCACTAAAAAGGTGGAACCTAACAAACCTAAATATTGACACTTGTTGTCACTGTTTTAAACTTTATGAACTATTTTTTGTCTCACACAGATTTGCGCCAGCCAAATGTAACGCAGTTACATCTCCAAAAAACTAGTCGGTGTCGGGGTGCTCTAAAGTTTAGTTGATTCAAAACACATCTAAAAAACACGTTAAACATAGCGTAATAGAGACAATTTCAAATACACGTACACAAAGTGGCTTCACTATAACTCGCAGCATTTGCAGACAAAACACTTGTCTTTATCTGGACACATTTTTCCCACAAATACAACATGCTAATGGCATTTTGCATTGTATTAATTAACCTAGCAGCTAGCGGACTTTCCTCTTCTCATATTTAGCCAGGGACAACAGCAACATTTAACAAAGGTAACGTTACAAAATTCAGCTCCATTACAACTCACCAGGTTCACTGACAAAACAACTGTCTTATACTAAACACATTTTCCAAACAAACATGACATGCTAACGTTATTAGCACAAGCGTATGGCATTTTACATTGTATAAATTAGCCTAGCAGAGATTTCCTCTACCCATATGAAGCCAGGATAAATCCCAAAGTATAAAATCCCTGAAAGATAAACCACAAACAAGAATTTAAATCCAATTTTGCAGAGGCTTTATTGTCTTCACAATTTATTGTTTCTTATCAGTGAAATTAAATTATATAAAAGTTTTGTTTCCACTGAGGAAATGGTTTCAGCTTAGAAAAATAGACTGGAAGTCTGCATGTCAGGCTATGGCATAGGGTACTGCCTAAGCTCTATGTTGACGCAGAGCCTACGGCATAGGTACGTTGTCAATTTGACGCAGAAATCACACCCCCCTGGAGAACATTAATGTGGGGCTTAGATGGCAGAAAAACTAGCTGAACCCTCAAATTCTTCTTCTTGGTGGTTACAGCTTTGACCAAAGATATAAACCGATTTCTATGGTGGCCGACATGAGCAAATGCGCTACAGAGGCCCAGAACATTTCCATTAGGGAAAAATGCACAGCAGCTTCATAAATGAAGCCAGTTCAAAATAAATATAATACTATAAAAGAGCAACAGATTTACATGGCTACAATGATATTGTATCACAATAAAAGACTGCAGCCAAACGTAAAAAGAACCTCTTTATGTCGCCTCTTTACTCCTTTTTTCTGCCTGCTTCAAAAACAAACACACTCTTTCGTCTGGTCGCTCTCTTGGGTTGAAAATCAAGCTGTTCCACTGTTCCGCTGTTCCTCTCATTGCTCCCACTAGAGATCTGGAGAACTTCTGTTGTGTTGACTGGATATGCAGCCGTTAGCTGTTGCATTTCTTTTTGGGGTTCATGTGATTTGGACTTTGCATTGTCTCTGTATTTGCAGCATGTTTGCTGTTAATGTATTTGATTTGGCTTTTGGCATCATGTGTTCTCATTTGCAGCATGTTTCGGAAACTGCAGCACTGCTAATGGAAATGTTTCGTGCTGTTGTTGCACATTTGCATGCATTTTAACTGCAGTTCAACTTTAAGATGAAGATCATGAGTACAACATTTAACACAGTACTGGATTAAACACTTCAACCATGACGGAGCAGAAGCTGTCAACAAAATGCACAATGCCATGCGTAGCTGGCTAATCTTTTCCACCGTAGCTACAAACTCGCCTCACAGCAAATGACTGAATATGGCTAACAGCGGTCATTGCCATTCTTTCAACAAGAGGATAATCTGCGCTCTCCTCTCCCTGAATTATTGTTGAGGTGCTCTTGAGCAAGAACCTACACCAGCTGCCCCAGAGGAGCAGTCTTTGACTGATATAAGACTGTAGCTGCACTGTGGCCTCTCCCAGCTGTTGAGGTGTGTGTGATTGTAGGCTGAGTAAAAAAAATAAAACACCTCTACTAGCATGCTCACATTTTTAAAATCAGCACAGAGTAATTGAGAGAAGTGGAGGTGAAGGTTGTTTTTGGCCTGAACTCAAATACCCCCACACTCCACCTCCCCCATGTTCCCCCCCTTACCCATCTCACAGACTCCCACTCTAAGCCCTGAGCTCCAGTATGAAATCAACATTGGGCCTGCAGGAAATGAGAGATCTCCACAGGAGATAGAGGAGGGAGGGAAGGTGGAGGAGGAGACAAAAGAAAAACAGCGGAAAGAACCATAGATTTGACTTTTGGCATCCAAGTGTCCACTCTTCATGTCATAGTCCTGCTCCCTTTTCCTAAATCACCTCCTCTACTTGTCTATCTGTCTTTTCTGTCTCCGTCTCTGTGAACATCTGCTTGCTGTGTGTGTTCGTGCATGCAGCTGTGGCTTCGTCTACATAGTGAGCTTGAAGGGCTCGCCTTATGAAAGGCTCCGGGCTTGTTGTTTTTTCCTGGCACAGTAATTCGCTGGCTAAGCCAAGAAAGTGGACAAGCAGCGAGCTATTTCAGCGGGGCCTTGTTTTTGTTGTTCCACGCTCAAAGACAACATGACCTCATGTGACCCCCCCGCAGCTACGCACGGCTGGAACACAGCGAAGTCTTCAAGGTGTGGGAGGCAGATCACGGCACAGCCATAGAGCGCACCAAATGCAGACGAGTCCGCGCTTTGCTTGACATGTTTTACTTGAAAACAGTGATTCAACAAGAGAGGCCGCTTTAAGAGACGCTGTCTCAAATGTGCTGCGCTGGGCCGAGGGGGTATTTTGGCTTTCAACATGTACACACAAGCGTGCATACAAATGTGTCTCTGTGTGCAGACGCAGATAAGCGAGACAGACACGGAGACACACACATTTTACTACACACAAAAGGGGTGGGGTAGCAATGAGGGGCTCGGTTAATGGCTTTTAAATTTCCACTGAGTGAGTGACTTACAACTGTGGAGGAGCACAGCTGTTCCTGATTTGGGGAACAAAGAGGGGGGAACGGCAGCGATCTGAGAGACTGGACCGGCCTGCTCTCATTTTAATGGCCTAAAATCTCCCAGGAATGACACAGATGTGTGTGTGTGAGTGTATTTGTGTGTGTCCGCGCTGTGCCTGCAAGTATCTGTGGTCATCCTTCATGTGCTTACTTTGCTGTATGAAGCGTGCATGTTGGTGCATGTGTGCGTGGGAGGGCAACAGGATACGTCTACGTCTACAGCCATAGATTATGGCTGCGGAGCAAGCGGCAGAGCTCTGCGATAGTGAAGGTCAACTCATTTGGGAATAAACTAGAGTTGGAGAGGAGGGGAGAGAGGGAGATGAGGCTCAGATGCGTGAGATTTAATGCCGGGAGAGAGGAAGGGAGATGAAGAGAGAGGGAGAGAGAGGGAGAGAGGAGATTAAGGCCAGAGCTCATCTAAGCATGTCAATAAGAGTTGAAAAATCTAACGTCAGCCAGGTGGAAAAAATCCAACTTGCTTTGATCAAAGACTTTCCATCTCAGGCAGACAACAACGCAGCACGTTTGAACGCGGCCTCGCATGAAAACTCTGTGCTTTCTTGATGTCAAACTTTTTATAGTGGAGTTCCATCTCTTGAAATACTGCTTCCTGACCCCCCTACTCACAAATTCCCTCTCTCTCTCTCTCTCTCACACACACACACACACACACACACACACACACACACACACACACACACACACACTCCACTGCTCCCTCCAAGCTGTGCTTTGTTTCCTGCCGCTGGTGAACGCAGCCCTTTTCCTCGGAGGCCCCCTCGCTGCACTGCAGCCTTGTAAAACATAGCAGGTCAGCGTCACATGACTGAGGTCTTGGACACCGAAGGCTGGGGCCGGCCCTCTGCCTCCGCCGAGCAGGAGTTGGGTGTCAAAGTACACATGGGTGGGGCAGCGTGGAGGGAGAAGGACGGAGACTGACAGCTTGGAGAGTGAGAAACAGTGAGGCAGAAATATGGAGAGGAGGGAAAAAGAAATAAAGAAAGTGAGGGAGGGAGGGACAAATGTTAGCAGTAAACCAATAATTCTCCCAAGAAACTGAAACCACTAAAAAGAATATTATTTCCATCCATCCCTCCATCCCCAAAGAACACCTTTCTCAACTCTCATCTATCACCTCCTCCCAAAAACAGAGTAACTCTTTTTTTCTCACCTCAGGTCTGAGATGCTCAGTCACCCGTAGACTGATGTAGACGTGAATGGGAGTCTCCGCACACTCCCCTTCCTCTTCCTCAACCCCCCCCCCCCCCCCACTCGTTTCACTGAGTGATCGGAGCTGACATACATATGGAACACACTCATCCTAGTAGCACTCAAAAGAGAGGGGGGTGGAGGGAAGAACATGCACACATGAATACATAGGTGCACATGCATATACAGTGCAGGCCTATCGGTCTCAACACACATGCATTCCTGTGAATGTCATGAATTCCTTGACCAGGATCAGTTTCAGTGTCTCTTTACACATATGAACTATTGTACTTTCCTTTTCTGTCGTTTTAGCTTCTTCTTCTAACTTCTTTTAATTGTAGTCTCTAGTCTCATCTCGTATGTCTCGTACCCAGTCTTTCCTCTCTCTTGTTTTGGCGCTAAGCACTTGGTGTGTCCCCAGAGGTCTCCAGCTTTATGGGAGGCCTGTCACACTAATAGATTTCACCTTCTCTCATTTTCTCTCTCGCTGTCATTCCCTCTCTCGCCCTCTTTCTCATCTGCTGCCCATTACGGGCACGAGTGTCTGCTCACCACAAGCTGCAGTAGCTGACTGTTATGAGGGAATTAAAGTTTTTTTTTTTTTAAATGTATTCCAATGACAAACATGTTTGTGTAGATCTTTTCATTTTTCTAAACCAATCTCACATTTCCCAAAGGTGGCTGCCTCGGGGCGCCGGTAGCTTAGTGGATAGTGCCGATGCCCCATGTATAGAGATGCTGTCTCGCTGAAGCGGTCGCGGATTCGATTCCGGCCCGCGACCATTTACTGCATGTTGCTCCCCCACTCTCTCTCCCCCTCCTTCACTCTGTCCTATCTAATAAAGCCACAAAAAAGGCCAAAAAAAAAAATCTTTTAAAAAAAAAAAAAAGGTGGCTGCCTCAAAACAAGGTGTTAGTAGGGGAGAGCGGGGTCGGTTGGGACAGCTGGGACAGTACATTTTGGGCAAGTTAGAAAGCAACTATGCCATTCACCATGCTGATTCTCAGCCACACCCTCTTCACTTTCAACCTCAGTGGAGAATGTCTGACACATTTTATCACACCATAATGTTTTCAGTTATACTTCATACAAAAAACACCTGTTAGCCATCACTTGATGCTAATGTTAGTGTCTGAATTTTTGTTGGTAGCTAGCACAGGAGTCCAGAGTGTGTCTGCTCTCCCTGGGACAGTTGGGAATTCTTATAGTTCCTACCTTGTTATAAATCAACAAAAACTAAATAAAAAGAGAAAGGGGCTTTTCCTAATCAAATAAGACCAATTTTTAGACAAATTTAGCCCATTTTTAGCCCAGAATAAGGTGTCCCACCAACCCTACCCACTGTTCCAACTGCCCCGGGGAGGCAGAATTTGGGGAAAATGCAACCTCTTTTGTTTAACAAAATTGTGCCTTTCACATTTTGGTTGTGCTATAAAAATCTTGATAGATTGTGGGCAGACACCTGTGTCTGTTCAGGGCCAAATTATCTTCATTACTGCTCAAGTAGTGTGTGAGTAATGGAAGGTTATTTTGTGTCAATACAAAAGAGTCCCAACCAAATCTGCTGCTCCCCTACAGTACACGCAGGCATTGCTACTCTGTATGCTGAGATTTTGAAAAGCTGATAAAGACTGGTAAAAACAGCATGCTAACGTGCTCACAATGAATGCTAACAAACTGATGTGAAGCAGATATGAAGTTGTTACCCATCTTAGTTTAGCATGATAGCATGCTAACATTTGCTAATTAGCGCTAAATACAAAGTGCAGCTGATGCTGATAGGAAGGTTAGACTGTCACCCAGGAAGCTGCTGTTTGTGTCCAGTATGAAACCATCAGCCAGTTGAATTCTTTTAATAACAATGTAGTGTGCTAGTATGTTTAGCAAACTGTGTCACGTGACGTTTCACTATAGGGCTTTTTGTGCAATCGGTCTTCGTTCAGCATTGGCAGTATAAAAACAAAATCAGGGAGTGCAGCGAAATGCCACCTGCCTACTTTTGTTCATACAGAATATGCCTTTTTTGGGGCAATGGAGTGCGTGTGCAAGTAACAAAATGTGTACCTCAGCATGTGACGTAAACAGTGACGTCTTGCGCCTTTGACGTTTAATGGCCTCTTCCTTTGCGAGGGAAAGGAGGGCACGCAATTCCTTGTCTCCCAAGTTGCTCATCTTTCCAGTTTCTTTCAGGTTGATGTCGATGTTGTTTGCGTTTCTGCTATCCGCCATTTCCTGTTTTTAAGTCCACCGCCAGTGGGTTGCATATGCGGCGTCATCAACAGCTCCTCCCACAAGTCATAAACAACCCCTCTAGTGGCGGAAGGGTGCCTCGTTCTTTTTAAACCAAAAAGGTTCCACCAATTTGTTTACTCCTATGTGGCGAAAAAATTGGGCACCTCGGATCAACTCGCCAATCCGGCTGTGTGTGTCTCAACACTCGCAGCTTGCCTGCAAAACAGCCCAACATTCGCCAAAAATGTGGCAGTGTAAAAGGGGCTTATGTTAGTGTAATAGATTGTACATAAGTGTATTTATTTTAAGCCAAACCATGATGTTTACTTCTAAACCTATCCATGTTCTTTTGTTGCCTAAACCAAAGGAAGTAAACCTTAAAACTGCTGGGTCACTGACCAAGTATTTGACAAGCTGGGGTTGAAAATATGTCGATCTAGGGTTAGAGTTAGGGTCAGGGAGTTAGTTTCCTATACCAATGTATTGGACAAAAGTTTTCACTCGATGATGGTGGTTATAAAAGAGTTTTGGGTCACCGAACTTATAACAACGGCTATGTTTACCAAATTTCATGTCAATCCATTCATAGTTTCCAGACATTTTACTTTGGACCAAAGTGTTGACCGACTGACAGACGCTGTCATCCAAAGAGTCTTGTAGCTAGCATGGCGGAAATGCATTCACCATTGTGGAATTGGGAAAAAATGTAGTTCTTTAAAATTCAACATACTTCCTGTTTTGTGGTTGAAAGTGGTCCGGCAAATTTCAGTTTCAGCCAATCCACTGCAATGGATTATAGTGTTTAATGAAGTGAAGAACCTGCCTGTCTTCAAAAGATCAGTTCATCATGAATATGCTAATGTGTCATAACTGTTGTATGTTGTATTAGTGATGTACATTTTGTTGTAACACAACATGTTATTAAACAAATATTGATGCTGTGTTGGTTTTATGCATTCAGTCTATTGTGTTCATGGATTAATGTGCTGTTGTGTCCTGTTGATGTAACTGCTTATGTCTCTGTATGTACTCTGACCTTTACACTATCTGTTGAAAGTATGCAGGGGTTTGTCAGATTGCAGCCTGTCTATGTCTCTGTTTGACAGCTGACATTGTGCATCTCTCAGACATAAAGTGTCCTTTAAAATCTACCTACAACAATCTCACCTTTCCCTCCTCCTCCTCCTCCCCCCCCTATTTGCTCCATCTTCCTCATCCCACTGTCACATCACATTTCCCAGGCAGCCTCAGGAAAAGGGCAGAGGCCTTATAAATTGATGTGGGTCGCTTACAAGAGCATGGCCAGGACAAGGACAGGCACACACACACATAAAGGTGAACCACGAGGGCGAGGTGACACTGTGTGCACACATTGTCCTTCACCTGTCACCTGATTTCATCTGCAGTGTGGGTCATGCACTCTCTGAACCGCTGCTTCAGCGTCTGCGTACAAAATATTTGTTTATTCATAAACCTGTGCACATTAAACACACTTAAATTCCTACAAACACACACACAAAGAGCTCCTTGCCTTTGTCACACTTACTCTGACAGAGCTATGGCAACAATGCAGCGTTACGCCACATTGTGCCCCAGCAGTTCTGAAAGGGGAGGCTCTCCCTGCCAGCCTGATCTCCACGGTAACCTGAGAACAAGCTGGCCAATGACGACACCTATTGGTGAATGTGATACATTGTTCTGCAATGGGAGCAGAGAATATATGAGATGAATAACCAGTGATATTGAGTGCATTCATCATCCGCTGACAGTAAATTCACAGAAGAAAATTGACATTAGCTCATAAACATCTATCACAGGCCTGTGTACTCGGCAGTACACATCTGAGTGTGGAATGCACAGCAGATGAATCAGATGCAATGGAGCAGGAGCAGGCTGCGTTATGATATCTTCTGCGTTTTATATTAGCGCTCCACAGTTTTCACGCACACTTTCTCTCTGCCCCCTCTCTCTGTCATCTCCTTTCCCATGGCGCTTCTTCGTGACTCCCGTTACTCCTGATTTATTCCTGTTCCCCACAGCCTGCACGCAGTCTTTTATATGTCCAGTTAAGCAATTCTCTCCTCTAATTGGTTAATGTAGGGCACAGGGGTTTGGTGTAAGGGGAAATCCCAGGAGCCTCTGAGGCCTGCTTCATGCCCACTAGGCTGGAAGGGAGCCAAAATGTAGTCTCCACCAGGCCTCCCCCCGCCTCCACTGGACTGGAGAAGATCCAATATGGATGCCTCCGGGGCTGCGCTGCTGTGAAACTTACACTATTGTAGATGAAATCTGATGGAGGGGAGCTTTGCATCCATCACTGCTCAGACTTTATGTATTAAAAATGATTGATTTGGGGGCAAATTCACATCACACGATTTTAAGACCCCAACAGTCCAACTTTAAACTACTTTAAAACTCCAAAATGACTTAATAATCTGCGACAAAGAAAGCCATTTCACATCAATAATGCATCAAAACCTGATCCATCAGCTCACAGAACAAATTCCAAGGCAGGAACTGCAGCATCATATCAAGCCGCCAGTCCCCCTCAGCGCTTTAGAAAAACGCTCTGTGGAAAAATGGAGCAATTTTTAGAGACGGTGTCTTGAAGCTCAGTGATCCACAATGCTTCTGCATGCAGCCATCTCCCTGAGGATAGAGAAAAAACACAGGATGGAGAGAGGGGAGGAGAGATGGAGGGGGAGGAGGAGGAGGAGGGGAGGGGGAGAGAAAGTGCACGTAAACCCACAGAGAGGAGGAGGAGAGGTGAGAGAGAGAGAGAGAGTGATGTGAAGAAAATGTAGACAGGGCGTTCAGTCTTAATATAGATTCTTCTGTATAAAAGGTCAAAATGGCGAGAGAGTAATGTCGTCCCTAATCTCTTATTTCTTCTCTCAGCCTCCCATCTTTACCATCTACAGTGGTGGGAACATAACCCGTTTCAAGTAAAACTCCTGCATGCAAAATCCTACTTATGTAACAGTACATAAGTATTAGCAGCAAGTATTAAAAGTTAAAGTAGGCCAAACTGTTGAAAAAAGGGCCCCTGTACTGATTATTATTATGTTATATTATTAGATTGATAACACTGAGGCAGCAGTGCACCCTGTAGGCTAAGTAACAAGTGGGGATCATGATCCGATTATTGGAGTATGATAGATAGTTCTGCAACACACATTTGTATTACTTTTTTGGACTTTTCTCTCATCTATTTTTGTGAAATATTGTATGGAGTTTAGAGAGAAAATCACTGATAGGTTGAACTGCTACCAATTAATATCACCAGGTCTGAAACATGACAAGGGCCAGAACAGACACTGGTTTTGTGTAAGGTGTCACAAGTGGAAAAATAAGTTTAAACCACTGGTTTAAATAAGTAAAATGGAAATATGATTTTAAAAAAATCATAGTAGAATAGAGTAAAGTTTCTTTCCACCAGTTGCTCCAACACATTCTCACTCCGACCACGTCGCATATGGACGTTTGGTCATGGACTCTCCACGTCCACATGCGACGTGAAAGGTACCCTGGGTGTGTTGGTTGTTGACATTCTGGGACACAGTGTCAAGTTCTGTCTGTTACAAGCATTGTCTTCTTTCAAGATACACTTCAATTTTCACAGGAAATTTGCCGTTTACATACAGTCTCTTTCAAAATAAACGCACTACATCAGTACAACACCACGGATTGCTGTTTTTTTCCCTTTAACAACAAACACACATGGTTAGGTTTAGGCAACACAAGTACGTGGTTAGGTTAAGGAAAAAAAACAGGGTTTGGCTTTAGAATCTAACAGGCCGCGAACACCGCTCTCTCAGATGAAGGATGGTGTTTGTTGGACCCTTCCACCTTAACTCTTGTCCTTGTCCTGCCATGTTTCCCCCTGATTAAACTATAACAGCGACAGGCCGCGTATCATGTCAACATTAAAGGTCAAAGTTTTCGTTGGTGTCTGACGCGACTAGTCTCTGCCCAAGCATCAGATTTCGACGACTTCGGAGTGAGTACAGGCTCATTACTTCAGTGGAGCCCAGCATCAGGCTAGTACTGCCTGTCCTTTGGCAGGAGGTGGCTACCTCAGATGTTATGCTACTGTATTACTGTATGCTACTTTACACTTCAACTCTGCTATAGCTCAGAGGGATACATTATACTTTTTACTTTACAATCTGACATGCAGCATTAGTTGATTTATAAATTAAGAACAGTATTAAAAGAGTTGAAATGGTCTCCACCTTGCCCAACTACAACAGAAGAACAGTACTTACTAATCAATGCATCAGTGATAATAATGAAATAACATAGTAGGTAATAGAGATGCACAATATAGATTTTTTGACAATGCTCATTTGGCCAATAACTGATACCAAAATAGATAAAACCACTTTTTCTCCGCCTAATTTTATTGATCATCATGTTTCCTCTGTAGTAGAAATAACATCATATTATGATGCATACTCTTGTCATGATGACCCACAGCAGATGGAGACATGAAATACAATACTTTTCAGTGTATGTAATATTCATTCATTGTGCAAAATAAGAAAAAGCATGTTAGGTGACTCTGATAGGTCATTTTAAAGAGTACTTTAACTCATAATATCATATTTGCAAATTGCAATATTGCCACTTCTACTTAAGCAAAGTACCTTGATACTTCATCTGCCACTGGTTTGGAGTAGTATTTAGTCTTTCTCCAGAAATACTGGTCATCTGTTGGTGCACAAGAATTAAATTTACAGAACATATTCTCGTCAAAGGATTTTGCAGTTGACATGTCCACTGTGTGAGCCGTATGAGTGTATCTAGCATTATAAATAGAAATATTCCTCATTTCCCAACTGTCCAACTTTGACGGAATGACTCTGTTTAAGTCATTATGAGTACAATGAGGAGTGTATCTCACAGGTTGGACAGCAGCGTCTGTGTGCTGTCAGGGCCCTCCTGTGTTATCTCAAAGACATTAGTTACTTTTACATTGAGATATTATTTTTTCAGAACAAAGGAAACTTGATCTATAGTGGCAGAAAAGTGAAAGTTTCACATTGTTGGGTGTATAACTTTTGTGAAATATGTGGATACGCATTATACAGCTAGAGTATGTGTGCAGCCCTCATCTTGTAACCCAGGGAGTGAATAGAGAGAGATCTTGTCTTCTGTCTCTTTTTGTTTTTATGTCTTATGTTGCTTGTTCAGCAGTACTGAAAAAACCCCACTGTACTGGAAAGTAAGCAGCAGCCCTCTCCTCACTCAACAAGTAAAGCACAAATGTCCTTAAGCAAGGCACTGAAAACCTAAAATGCTCCAGTGGAGCTGCTTAGTAGCCAAACATCGTGCTTTTATCCAGCAGCATCCAGGCGTGAAAACGTGTAATGGTATAAATATGAGGCGAGGTGTTGCATGATAAGTCAACTCTCTGCACATACTGTAGCTGAAGGTTAAAGAAAGGTGTCTTCTCGTTCTTCGACAGCAGGATGTTAAGATGAGAACATAGTGTGGTATTTAAATTTCTCCTTGTCATATCAGCTTGAACTCGCCAGCTGTGAAGGAACAGAGGTCAGGGTTCAAACTGTGACAACCGCAAATGTCAAATGACTCGTCCCCTACTGTGACTGTCACCTTGGCTCATCGTTTAGGGAGCCAACCAACCAGGGGGGAGATATTGAAAGGAGGAGAGAGAAAGTAGAGGGAAAGAATTTGTCTCGCGAGGCTGGGCGGATGAACATATGAAAATGTGGCGTTGCGTAATGGGATATTGCATAATATGTCCCATTTGATACCATGTCACTCAGTGATGCATATTAGGTCCCCACGTAAGCAGGAAACCAGGGGGAAGGATTTTTTTAGGTGAAATGAAGAGGAAGGGAGAACATGGAGGGCTTATGTTTCTGTCTCTGAGCAGAAGACGTGGAGTGACGGAAGAAGACAGCCAATGGGGTGTGGGCGCGGTGCGGCGGAGTGAGTGAGGGATGGGGGGAGGGGGGTGATGGTAGCTGTGGCGGGTGGAGTTGGTGTGTGTGACGGTGGGTGGGCAAGAGCGCGGTCGGTACTGGTATTTCTACCCTGTCACATCGCGTTAGTGTGCAGCCGAGCACGACTGCTGAGCACACCACTCTGGACAGCTCTGCACACACACGGGATGAACCACACACACACCCAGGTTTGAATTCACAAGGACACACAGTGCCTACACTTGAGCACACACGCACTGTAATCTCCCACGAGGACCACAAGGACATCCAAAACAAGTGAGCACCGATGGAGGTTTGACAGAAACCAGGGGGGAGTGCTCAACCTCCCAACTTCACTTCCATCCATCCATCCATTTATCCATCATTACAGCTTTGTATGCATACCATCAGCCACTTGTGGGCACAGTCATCACAGGGGAATATTAACTTCCTGTTCCCATTCTCACAAAACTCTGCACACTGAATGGAAAAATTGATTGGAAAGGGATAAATCAGAACCACATGAAGCCTGTCTGTCCCAAAACACTGTGTATTCATGTTTGGGAAAATATTGCAACCTGATGTTCTTGGCTCCACGCTTCAGTAACAAAGGCAATATCTTTGTTTTGGAAAGAAGCTCTTCAAACCCAGATGTCCAGACTGCACAAAGCTACAAATGAACCATAACAATTTACTTTACCGCCGTCAAACACATTGCCGCGCCGGGGCAAAGAGAGCAGCCAAGAAGCATCATCGTCATCAAACAAAGCTATTGTGTCAGCGGGGGCAAAGCAGTCGACTCATCCACTCTCGAGTCACTACATGCAACATTGTTAAGTGGCCTGAGCCCAGGGGCTTTTATGCAATATTTTCTACGAGAAAATGAGAGAAGCGTAGGGGGAGGGAAGGGAGATAAAGTGAGTTTGGATGACGGTGCACCATTCACATTGTGCCTCTCCTCCAGGCAGGAAGAAGTGAAGAAAGCAGATGGAGGGAGAGATGAGAGAAAGGAAAAGAGGCAGCAAGAATATTTCACTGTAAATGCTGCATTCACACTATGCACCCTGTGGCAACGCAAAGAGAGGGGGGAGGGTACAGATGGATGGATGAGGAGGAGGAGGGTGAGATAGAGTGGCGAGGTGTGATGTGCGGTGACCCAAGCTCTTCGGTGACGCCATAAACTTGGAGGCACGCTTCAGCGGCTTTGAGCGAGGAGAGAGATAGAAGCCGTCCTTGGCCACCAGCTCTGTGGCAGGCCAGAGGTCAGCAAGTACACTTCGAAATGCATAGGGGCATCATCGGCACTACAGAGGGTCACAAAGGTCACGGTTACATAACTTGAGTCTGGATATCCAACACAGCATACCTCTGTTCTCCTACAAAACATTCAAACAAGTTCTGTTTTCTATTATCAGTGTTTTTTTTAATTAAGGACACATTCACACCACACCTAAAGGATTAGTTTAACATTTAGGAAATACACTTATTTCCTGTCTTGCTGTGAGTAGAATATCAATACCATTCTCATGTCAGCACAGTAAATATGAAGCCAGCAGCCAGTTAACTTAACATAAAGACTGGAAACAGAGGCAAACACGGCAATGTGGTGGATACAGGTAACAATGACAGGACCCAAATGCAGATGAGGGCAGGCAGACAGAATCAGTGCATTGACTTATTGAAGGAATGTAGGCTTACTGGATGGTGAAGACAGGCAGACAGGCAGGTGCAGGTAAAAGGGGCACAGTAACAGAAGCTCCAAAGCCAAGAAAACATGGCAAGAAAGCAGTATAGCAACTATATAATGGTCTAGCAGGAAATTCATAGAGCTGGGCCGGTGTATGTGGCTGATTAGGGAATGAGGTGCAGGTGAGTGGGAGCAGGAGTGTAGATAGGTGTGGCAGTCAGGTGATGGGGAGAGCATGGTTAGAAAGAGAAGAAGTCATGGCGTCATATTGTGTCATATTATTGGCGTACAATACTGGTCTGCACCTCTTCAAAGACTCAATAGCTGGTGCACTATCATTGAACATAGCGCACGACTGACTTGTTGCACTGTAGCATCTGGAGTCGGATTGGGTCCGAATGTTTTTGCACAAAAATTAAAATATGGGGGAAGATTTCAATACTGTAATTACGAAGTCCTTAAGAAAAGACAATAAACAAATGCTTTCTATATGCAAACACTCTTGTATATTGGCCCCCATCCAATTGAGTGTACCCAAAACTTCTGTCGGGCCAAGCGCACCCAAAGAGCACCTGAGCGGACACCATCTCTTTATTTCTAGTGCTGTCTGCTGTAACCCTCCAACACCGCAGCTTCAGTTGCATAAAGCATGTGTCCTACCTCATTGCTCCTACGGGGTCAAAAAGCGTGTCCCAGCCTTTGTTGAATAGCCTTGGGGGGAAGGAGGAAAGGTCTAAAGGCACCCGGTGGCTGAAGGGACCTGGGTAATAGGGGATGTGGCTGGAGAGGAGGGAAAGAGAGACAGACTGTGATATACCCTGGTTCTGACTAAGCATATCTAAATCTGCCTCCTATTCTGGCTTCATATTTACTGTTCCTGGGCCCTAGATCTTCAGGAGAACCACAGGCTCCATGTAAATAGTATGGAGCTTATATTGTGATAATATGATCAATTCTGTAGTTGTTCGGCAATGTGCACAACTAAATCACAATATAAACTACAATGATAAGGGCCTTAAATCTGCAGAACTGATTTTTTTTTGGCGACTTGGGGGCAGCAGGCAAGCTGTGAACACTACTTTGACATATCACCTTTTAAGTTGATACTAGAAAATTGCTGGCCAACAGATATTTATCTACACATCAGCAGAAACAGGAAAACATAAATAATTTGGGTCATATTTTTGTCCACCTGGAGAATGTAAGTTCAATTTTCACTCTCTCTTAGCTCTGTTTTTGGTCTCCTCCAACTCCTGATGGAGATATCTGGCTCTTAAACTGCGAAATGCTCCACTATGTTCAGGAGCTAGTTTCTAACTGTGTCTATCTGCTGTTTGGCGCTGGATAATACCCCAGAATAAAATCTCTTTCTGTCTTTGGGCAAAATATAATGAAGCTGCCATGTGTTGTATGTTATGTGCAGCTGATGGGTGCTTAAAGGTGAAAGAATACATGCAGTAGGTTTGGGAGAAAGTGGGAGGTTGACAGGGGGCCACAGATCAATTTTACCCCTTGGCCCCCCTGGTGCATTAATCTGGCCCTGACTGCAGGTAAATACACCAACACATCGAGACATAAGGGCAGGGGGTTGTAAGGAAGTAGATGCTGACATCTGATAGCCAGCAGGTACCCATGCTTGGAAAGGAAAGCAGAATGCAACACAGCATGGACCAGTGCTCATGTTTAGCTTGCTTTTTCTTTTGGTAACACTTACGTTTACATGTGCTGTAGTTTCCTTTTAATTTCCTTGAAAGGAACTGATGTGTATGGGTGTGATTTCATAGGAAATTGTCTGTAAAAGAGTATGTAATGTGGTACTAATTATAGGGGAAATGGAAACCATGTTCAGCTGGTACATATTCAGATAATTTCAAGTAACTAATATCATAACCTTTTTTTCACCTGCATTAGTTTGAGCTCTGTTAGAGCACAACATGTCAGCTCATGCATAAATATAAAATGTGTTTTCCTGAGTAGTTATAATTTACAGGCAAGCATACAATTCAACAAATATGAAGAGTATTTCAAATATTAAATGACTATTAACTTGAGTTTTTCAAGGCATTCTTTTCAAAGTTCAAAGTTGGCTTTTTTTTTTTTACTTAAATGAGTGGGTGCTCAACTCGTGTGCTGTCGCAGGAAATGTGTCTTTTTTTTTTTTTTTTTCAAATTAGTCACAAAGGAAGCAGCTGTTTTTAGAAAACCCTCTTTCAAATTTAGAAATTACACCACATGTAAAACTTAAGCGTTTTTTTTCCACATTCTTAAATATCAAGGCCAGGTCAGTGGTGTTTGTCCTAACTTACAGAGA
>JAPZEB010000014.1:18103793-18135781 GCA_029783705.1 Chaetodon striatus | reverse complement strand
CTGATAAATGTTTCAACCCCCCAATCTGTTATTTTCACCTCTTTCAGGGGGGATGAAGTCGTAATTGGGGGAGTCAACCCCCCCATAATTTGCACTATGTGTACAGTAAATATGCAGCTGCCACCAGCAGTGATTTAGCTTAGCTCAAAGACTGGAAACAGGGTGAAACAGCTAGCTCCAGAAAGTCACTGCTCCCGCCAAAGAATAGCTGTAAAAACATGTCCGCAATGTGTCGTTTTTACACTTTTTTGGTTTTGTACGGATTGCACAACCAAGATATATGGTGGACAGAGCCAGGCTAGCTGTTTCCCGCTGTTTACAGTCTTTGTGCTAAACTAAGTTAAGCTAAACTAGTCTGCTACTGGCCATAGTTTTACACTGGCCATAGAAACATGAGTGTGGTCTAGAGCCATACCAACTCTCAGCAAGGGATACATAACTATATTTTAAAGCAAAATTACACATTAAAATAGAGATAAGAAAAAGTTTCCAACTAACAGAGACAGTTTATATATATATATATATATATATATATATATATATACAGATTTTGACACATTTCACACATATCAAAATTTAAGACAGATTTTTAGACAAATTTTACTCATTCAAGCATTGCAGGTAAGAAGGGTGATGTCAGATTAATGTGGGACACTATTTGGCAGATTACCAAGAAACCATCTAAAATTCTGAAGGTTGGCTTTAATGTTAGAACTTGTTGTGAGTCTCTGCCATTGTTCAGTTGAGAAAATATGTTGCCAAGTAAAATATTTTAGAAACTTTGGACCTTCAAACACATCAAGAACCCATACCTCATGGACATGTTTAGGTAAAATGGGACAGCTAGTAAGGTTTTAATGGTTAAATCCATTTATCAGTCCATTAATGTATCATTAATGTTACCTAGTGATTCCTTATAAAAGGTCTTCCAACTTTCCTGTTCCTTTGCTGCCTGTTTCCTTGGTGCCATGTACGTGTGTGTGCTTGCTTGTGTGTAACACTGTTGGCTAATCCTGGACTTTTTTACCTAACATAAAATGTAATATTACAGAGTGGCACACAATAGCGTGAGTCATGATTTCCTGGCACCTGGCACCTAAATCAGAAAGTTAATACAATGCAACATCCTACAACCATTATATCAGACCAGTTTACCTGAGTAAACCCTATAAAGGTAAGTAGTATATTTGTGGTTCCATGCAGAGGTAGGTTATATGTAGTAATATGGTGATTAGAGTGAGTCAGGTTTTGCCAACAGGACAACAAGACAGTATAAGATTCAGTGGTAGATTCAAAGATTTGGAAAAAGTGGAAATAAAATTCAAATTCAAATATTTAAAGAATTTAAGGTGTAATATTTATATAATTGAATTTAAGACAGTTTTCAAGGACTTACAGACACCCTGTCCAAAACCACTGTGACACAACGTTCACTAGTTTTCCGTTAATGGTGTGGCACAAGGCTGTACTATCTTATCTCTTTGAAACAAAGAATCAAGTGTAATCCAGAGTCGTCCCCCTCCTGAACTTGTTTATGGTCTGTAATGATTCATCAAACCACACAAGTCAACAACATGTCCGCCTTATCAGAGCCATCAGTCTTTTTTTGTCTTTGCTTATTTCCTGATCTTGGGACTGTCTCCTAAGCGTTTCCTTATGATGTCTCTCATCATGAAACTCATCAACAGTGAAATACTTTTTAGTGAAGCGATATAGGGATTACCGTTGTAAAATTTAGGTAAAAATAATTAATTGCAGTTGTTTGAAACAAGGTCCTCTTACACCATGAATGTCCTACTGCTCACAAATTTGCTGCCTCTGTGCTTGTGGCTGATGCTGGAGACCTTCCTGCTTGCACTGCTCCTCAGTGATCCTCCCTTCAGCCTCATGGTGTTTTCTGATACCGTATTTGCTTGTGGTTTCTCCTCTGCCTCCGCCTCCTCTTGCTTGCTGTTGTGGAGGTTGTGGCAGACGCAGGAGTGCTCTGGGGTGAGGGGCTTCGGGCTTGAGCAGAACCACTTTGCGGAGCTGTAGAAAAGCTCTGCACAGCTGGAAATCGCTGATATCACCCCTACAATGAAGTAGAAACAGAGGAAGACTGTTTTTTCTGCAGGGCGGGAGGTGAAGCAGTCCACTGTGTGGGGGCAAGGAAAGCGACCGCAGATGAACTGGGCCTCCACTTTGAAGCCGTACAGCAGCCACTGGCCCACTAGAAAGCCAACTTCCGCCACAATGCGGAAAGCCACATTTACAATGTAAAGCCTCCTTAAACGGAGGTCTTCTCTGTAGTCCTGGCTGCTAACCTGGCTGGATTTGGAGTTGCTGGTCCTCTTATTGTGGTGATGCATGACATACATGAGGAACACCAGGGAAGGTGTGGCAATCAGGACGATGTGGAACACCCAGAACCTGTACTGGGAGATAGGGAAGGCCATGTCGTAGCACACCTGTTTGCAGCCCGGCTGGAGGGTGTTGCAGGCGAACTCCTCTTGCTCATCCTCAAACAGGTCGCTGGCTACAGTTCCCAGGATCAGTATCCTAAAAACAAGCATGAGTAACAGCCAGAAACGACCAAGCATCGGCGAGTGGGCCTGGAGGCTATCAAAGAGCCCGCCGAGGAAGCCCCATTCACCCATGATTGCAGCACTTTTCTCAGGTAGTGCTTCTAGAAAGTCTGAAGATTCCCCCTCCTGTCCGTCTCAGAGCAAAAGCTGTGTCTGGTTTAAAAAAGAAACTAAAATGTATCTTATTATATCCAATTCACGAATCATAGTGAGACTGAACAGATGGACCTGCAGATCAAAGGTTGGTCCCAGGGTTTATGCGCCCACAGTAGTGATAGGGTTCACATTCCACTGACCTGAAACCAAAAGTATAACATGATTATACCACCTGCAATAACACTCATTTAAGCATATCACCTAAGGAATAAAACAATAATACTGACCCAGGTCTCCTTTTTTTTAGGTTTCATTAAGGGCTGCACAACATAAGCAGCTTGTTGTATTTTAGCCATACAGTGGCAGGCAAAAGTTTGGGCAGCCCTGGTCAAAATTTCATTTACTGTGAATTGTTAAGTAAGTAGAAGATGAACTGATCTCTAAAAGGCATGAAGTTAAAGATGAAACGTTGTAGATTTATGTATTATTTTTGTTAAGTACAATTTTAGAGTAAGGAGCACCATGCAAAAGTTTGGGCACCCCAAGACATTTGAGCTCTTAGACAACTTTTACAGGGTCTGAAACCATGATTAGCTTGTTAGGTCTATGGCTTGTTCATAGTCATGGTTAGGAAAGGCCGGGTGATGCATATTTAAAACTCCTGCAACCTTGTCCCAACACTCAGCAGCCATGGGCTCCTCTAAACAGCTGCCTAACACTCTGAAAACTAAAATAACTGATGCCCACAAAGCTGGAGAAGGTTATAAGAAGATAGCAAAGTGTTTTCAGGTAGCTGTTTCCTCAGTTCATAATGTACTTAAGAAATGGCAGTTAGCAGACATCACCACATGATTTCGCGTCAGAAGTTTGCAAAGGAACATCTAAACAAGTCTGATGCTATTTAGAAATAAGTCCTGTGGACTGATGAAGTCAAAATAAAACTTTTTGGTGCAATAAGCAGAGGTATGTTTAGAGAAAGAAGGGTGCAGAGTTTAATGAAAAGAACACCTGCTTAACACGGGGGTGGATCAATCATGCTTTGCGCTTGTGTTGCAGCCAGTGGCACAGGGACATTTCACAGGTAGATTGAAGCATGGATTCAGTTAAATTCCAGCAAAATCTGAAAGCAAACATCACAGCATCTGTAAAAGAAGCTAAAGATGAGGAGAGGATGGTATCTACAACAGGACAATGTTCCTAAACACACCTCGAAATCCACAATGGACTACATCAAGAGGTGCAAGCCGAAGGTTTCACCATGGTCTTCACAGTCACCCAACCTAAACAAAAATTACAAAAAGCCTTTAGAAGCTGTGATACTTGCCAAGGGGGCGCTACTAAGTGCTGACCATGGCTTCAATGTAAAAGATTCAAATAAAACTGTAATCTTGCTTAAGATATGTAAGAAATGTTTCATCTTTAACTTCATGTCTTTTGGAAATCAGTTCATCTTCTACTTACTACTATTCACAGTAAACTAAATTTTTACCAGGGGTGCCCAAACTTTTGCATGTCGCTGTACACTTAACGCAGCACATAGGAAGAGCTGAGTACACTTTGACAATCATGAGTAAATAATACATTTCAGGGAGACACAATATATTTGTAATGTGTGCATGAACACAGCAGACGACTTTTATTTTGACATAATCAGACATTTACACTATAAATTAATGCATTAAAAGCACAAATTGGTGCATTAAAAAATCACCAAAATTCAGGGAATTGTTTGACACTCAAAACTTTCTGGATGAGGACCTCAGTGTTGAAACATATGAAGCATACTTCCATTGTATCATGCAGACCTAGACTAATTTAAAACATGAGCTTGAAGAGATTTGAAGAGAAAACAGTTGAGCTCCACAATGGGACATTTTGTATTATCCAGTGATGTTGGTTACTCTCCTCATATTTGAACTCAACTTTAAGGCCAACTGTTGTAATACAGTCTCGATCAGCTGCAAGCTGCTACATGTGGAAGTCACTGACTGGAAGAGCCACTTACCGTTATGATACTTTCCTCTGATACAGGGTTCAGGAACAAGCCAGTGGCAGTAAGATGACAACAGATTCAGCCTGAGGCATTTCATGTACCTAATGCAGAAATGTGAAACCTACCCTTTGATAATCCTGAAAAATCCAGTTTCGGCTTTTCTAGTTTGTCTTCCACCACTCAGATATGTCCTCGAATAAACCAAATGAGGGATTTGAACAATTTTAAAAGCTATCCAAACAAACTGTTATGCTCATATGCATACAAGCTTATATTCTTTTCACTCTCTCTCCAAATGGCATGCGATTGAGGTTTGCCGGGGCTAATAACTGAGAGGGCGGCAACAGTTTAGGAAATTCCTGCTAATCTGTACACATCAAGGGTCCCAGACAGAAAAGTGATGTTTACCCAAGAAAGGCAAAGTCTTGATGAGCATTTCAAAGAGCTTCCTAAATGGCAGGAAGGATCTGTTCTAAGCTGTACCACCAGTTTCCCTGGCCAAGGTGGACACGAAACTAAACGCACCCTCTGATTGATTTTACATGCAGTGAACTTCATTATCAGCATTAAAATACACCTCATTATTTTTATTGCAGAGGTTTGAAGTCCAAGATTTGTTTTTTTATGCAAGCAATAAAATAGTTTTCCAGCAGTTACACGACTCTGGACCGGCACAACGTACTGATAACCTAGATAAGGTTAATTCTACTATAAATTATCACACAACACTAACTTGTGTATAAATGCAAACATGAACTGTTTCCTATGACACTATAGTATATCTGCTACATGTGCGGCTGATGCTCCTCCCTCAATTACACATGACATTTGAGTACTGACTTGTACAGATGACAGATTTCACCAGATGTTAGCCCCAGAACAAAAAACAATTTCAAGCACAATGCAAAATCAATACAAACAACTTTATTTTTCTAAACTAAATATAAAATAAACAGCCATTGAAATATTTACAAGACAAGACAAAACACAAATAAGTGGATTCAAACAGACATTTCAAGCCTAAGAGTAAGTAATTCTAGTATTGAAACTAGACTTGTGCACATGTATAATGCAGTGCAAGCATCAGAGTTAAATGCTTTTTTATATACTTTTGCGCTTTGACAGGATGAGAACCTTTGCTAGCATAAATCTTTTTTTTTTTTTAGGACAGCAGGTCTATTAAACCACAAGTGTAAATGCAACCATTCTTCAAGTAATAAACAAAGCCATATTAAATCGCTTGGCAAAAACTGTATAACCTCCTAAAAAATGTCTTTAATACAAAATATAAAACTGACTTAGAAAGTGAACTTTAAAAGTCTTCATCTGAATCTGAGTCCAGGTTGTAGGTTACAGGTTTGCGAGCACGTGACGGCTTGTCTCGCGGTGCCGCGGCAACAGGAGATGCTGGTTCCTGGTCTGAAACCTGGAAGCTGTCATCATCGTCCCACTTCTTGATTTTCTGCAAAAACAGAGGAAATGGGTTCATAGTGACTTAAAATACAGGGCTCAAAATACTTTTTTTTCCTGTGGACATGCAACTTTTAAAATTACATGAACGTTTTTTTCTTTTAAGCTGCACCAAAAAAAAAAAAGGAAAAAAGAAGATTTTTTTTAAAAATAATTAATTAATTAATTAAATAATTAATTAATATTATAAACCAAATATTTACATCTACACAAAATAATAAAAAAAAAAAACTTAAATCCCATATAAAGAAATGTGTTCTGTGTAGTGACACATTTTTCATTAAATTTGAGCCACTGGGACATATTACATTAATTTATGTTAAATAATTTACATGTCAATAAATAAAAAAAAACACAGCACTAAAGGAGACCAACTTAGTACAATTTTAATCACAGTTTTCACTAATATTGTCCAGTCAGCATGAAGATATAAAAACACATCTGTTATGTGTTATTTAAACTTCCTTAAATGAGGATTACATACACAGCTCAAATTTTATATGCATTACCACACACATGCGTGCAGTATTTCAGGCCCACGCAATGTCTAAACTAATGATTAAATAAATAAATAAATAAATGAGGCATCACGGTCCATTAATCCCTACAGACCTTTCTGAAATCAGAGTTCAGTGCAGAAACTGACCTTGCTGGCAGTTGTTTTGCCCTTGATGCGTGACATGAGGTCGTCTGAGCTGCTGTCGGAGTCGTCACTGCCGACCTGTTTCCGTTTCACAATAGCCTTGGCCTTTGTAACTGGAGCTTTGACTTCATCCTCTGAGTCACTGGAGTTAAATGAAGGGATCTTCTTGGCAGCTGTGTTGGACGCAGGTTTGGACTTGGAAAGAGCATCCAGGATGGACGGCTGCTTTGCATCTATGAGGAGATAACAAGAAATATAACAATGCAGAAAAGGACAAGGATAAGATGCATTTGATTTATTCGCACTTCAAGTAGCCAATCTTCATGTGCCTACCAGAGATGACAAATGTGTACAACTAGTGTTACAGTGCGACTTGTTATTTAACTGATAGGTACATTTTATGATAAATCAATAAAAACAGCAATATTAAAACATTCGAATTTGAATCATGCATCTGCTCTTCAATCTGTGTGACATATAAACCACCTCGAGCTGTCCCGAATTACGCTACACAGACTTGTCTAAATACCTGTAGCCTTCTTCTTGGGTGCAGCTGGTTTCTTAGCAGCAGCGGCAGCTTTCTTGGGTGCAGCCTCCTTGGTTTTACGTTGAACTGGAGCCTTGGGTGCAGGCATCTGATCATCTGATGGAGCTGCAAAGCGCCACAAAGACAAAATGATTAAACCTCAGACCTGTGGCCAAACACTTCTCAAGCTCATCACAGGAATGGCAAAGTGAAAATACTTACAGCTTGAAGTGGTTTTAGCTTGTTTTACTGTCGATTTGCTCTTTACTGTTTTCTTCCTGCGCAGATTAGAAAAAAAAAAGAATTTAGAACTTAACTACAAAGATGTGAAAGACGCTTCATGCATCAGGTTGTTTTATACTCACATGGGTTCAGGAGCTTTGGGGGGAGGAGCTGGAGAGTCCACTTCGCTGTCAGCCGTGGGTTCTGGGACAAAGCTGTCATCATCATCATCATCACTGATAGCAGCTTTCCGTTTTGGAGCATCCTTCTTTCCCCAGTCATCAAATTCATTTTCACTGTCGGACAAGCTGTACTTCACTGCAGCTTTAGAAACAGGTAACAGAGTGGTTTGATTTAACAATGCTGTCATGGGATTAGGATTCGTAGTTAGTTCTGTTTTACTGAAGTCCTCCCATCATAGAGGAATAATCAAACAGCGAGCTAATTAGCCTCAGGAAATGCATTCTATCAGTGTACTGAGTTTAAATCACAAACATTTGCAGAGTGATTGCATCTTGTCTCGCTATCTGAGTAAAGGAAGTTAGAATAATGATGTGCCACGTGTTCAGTTTGTATGAACAGTCTTTTCTTTGAGGACAATAGATGGAAAACATAATGGATACACCAGTCTACCTATAAGCAATGGTAGGAGCCAGGGTCATCTGGCAGACTCACCTTTAGTTTTGCGTTCAGCACGCTCTCTGGGTGCAACCACTTCCTCTGCCTCAATTTCACTGTCGGACAGACCGCCAGACTCCTCATCCGACCACGGATTCTTCTTTGGCTTCTTGGAAAGGGGTTTAAACTGGAGAGTGCTCTGCTTGCCGGCCTTTGATGCTGTTGCTGCAGAGAAGAGTGTAGATTAAGCATTTAAAAAGGTGCGATAATAATAAACCTAATTACTTAAATCATTGCACTCTGTTGCTATTCATCAAACATCCAGCAGAGGTCTGTCATTGTGCCTTTTTCACAAGGCATGGAAACTTTGTATTGTTTTGATGGCTCGAGCAGTATGACACGTCACTTGAGTCAGTTTGTAATCATGATGCAGGTGTGGTGTAATTGCTGCTGTAAAATTCAGGAATTGTGGGTAAATGTAATAAACACTGATACACAGCCCTGTATCTTATCTCTGAAGTACAAAATAATTTACCTAGCAGGAAGGAATAAACAAAACCTCAGCTTTTGCTTTCAAAATGCTCTGATGGTTGTAAAGTGCAAATGATGTAGTTTCTCAGAGCTGCCACTAGATGTCCCTAAAGAGCCATGACTCACTGGCTGCATCTTTAAACAGGACATTGTATTTATTCTTGAATGTAACAAGTTCCAGTGATTTAAAAATAACTTCAGAGAAGATAAATTGTACTGTCTGATATATTGGTCTGTTGTTCGATCTTCTCTCAGTGGAAACCTCTGACAACTCAAAACTGGTCAAACTGACATTTTCAGCCATTCTCACCTTTTTCCTTTGGCTGGGTTTTAGTTTTCTTGCCAAGTCGTGCAGCCAAGCTCATCTCCTCACTTGGCTCTGTGTTCTCCGCATCTTCTACAAACTCCATCTTCATCACTACGTCTTCAGTCTGCAATTACAGAAATGACGTCAAGCTGACAACAAACCCAAAAGGCAAAATAATACACCTCAAGTCACTGGCAATTGCTTTTACATTATTATTTCACTGTTTGTAAATGTGACTTCTTTCTGTCTGTGTGCTTGTTTGTATGTTCATGTCTTTTAATGTGTTTAATAAGATATATTTTAATGTGAAAGCACCTACCTTGACTTTCCTGCCCCTCTTGCCCTCTCCTTTCTTGAGGTCAGCCTTCCTGTTAGCTTCAGCTTTCATGGTGCTGGTAACACGCGGGACGACGCGGCGACCCTGTGGCGTGGGCAGAGTCTCTTGCTTCACCTTAACAGCTTTGCCTTTTCCAGCCCCCTTTTTAACGATGGGCATGCTGGCGTTCTCCTTTTCTTTTGCCTCAATGTTCTGAGGATAACAAATAATAACTGTCACTTAGGCAAGTGGCTGAAGAAGTGGATGTACAGAAAAGGTGTAGACAGACAAAGAGCCAATACCTCCAGCTCCTCGCAGAAAGCAGCGAGGTCTTCCTTCCACAGGTCTGCTGGAGACTTCCTCTTCAGCGTGTTCAGCTCTGTCATCTATAAAACAGCAGCTGGGTCACGAATGAGCAACTTTTACACAAGATAAACCAACCAATACGATTGCAGCATAGCTGAACATCACACCTTAGCATCCCTCTGCTTGCACAGCTCATCTTTCTTCTCTTTGGTCAAGTACCACATGGGCATGCTCAGCAGGTAGTTGTAGTCTGGCCCGCTGGTGTCCTTCTCTGTTTCCTCCTCCTCCTCTTCCTCCTCCACCTCCTCTTCCTGATTCTGAGAGCATTAACACAAATATATAATGTTGTTTGCGCAGAGGAAGGCTGGTAATCTAGCACTCCTCGTGAATGTAATTGAAAGCCACATGATTCAAAGTATCCCACCTTTTCTTGAGCCTCTTTCCAAGCCTTGACTGGGTCCGAGTCGTAGCCCATCTGCTGCAGCATGCGAATCAGTTCCTTCTTTGGCTTGTTCTCTACAAGCAGATGAACAGTATGAATACTTGTGCTCAAAGGAAAACCCAAACACAATCTAGGTCTGCGCAATTATGGCTGAAATGATCATCTAAATTATGAATTATGCCATAAATACTACAACTTCAGAAGCCATTTCAAATGAGTTATTATTCAACATTTAATTTAAGGCTAAAACTTGCACTGTATTATCACTCATCATTAGTGGACAGTAGTGTAAATTTAGGAACTATTTATATTTCTTGTTTATATGTCTTTCAAATCAAACTGTAGCAGTGTATGTTTTAAACAAGAATTGAAACAAGCTACTAACCAATGACCAAGGTGCCCTGGATTTTCTCCAGAATGAAGCGGGCCTGGTTAGTGAGTTTGGCACTCTCTGCTCCCAGCATGCCGGCCAACCAGTCCTTTCTCAGCACATAGTACTTCATCCTCAACTCAAAGAAGTCTTTGAGAATATCCTGCACAGACTCATACTTCTTCAGGCTGCCCACATGGTCAAACAGAACCTAAAAAAAAAACAATAGGAAGCAGGTGGAGCTTTTCAGAAAGGTTTTACAGTAAGGTACAAGAATACTTGAGCCACCCGCGGTCTCTGAAACATTAGATATGTGCATTTGTGTGGCAGCAGTTACCATAGAGTTGCAGGTAAGGGCGGTCTGTAGTTTGAAGACTTTGTGGAGGCCAGCAGCCTCTGCCTCACTCAGCTTCTCTGCTGCCATCTTGACCACGAATCGCACAGTGGTGTCGGTGTGGTATTCCTTGTAGTCTGTGATCAGAGGAGGGGCCTTCTCTGTGCCATTCAACATTGGCTCCAGCACGTTCTCCTTGTAGGCCTAGACCAGAGAATAATGTGAAATGACATGTGGAGGTTAAAATTACAACAAATGTACTTAAAATGAATGATGTAGCATCCTAAACATGTACCTAATAGGAAGGGTAAAGGTTTAGCGACTAACCTGCGTCCAGGTTTTGACCGGCAATTCAGAGATCTCAATGGTGGTTGAATCAATGATGGCCACCTCTCCACTGTTGATGTACTGGTTGTCCATCACCTGCTCAATTGTGCCTTTGAAGCCTTTGTAGTTTGGAAGCTATAAGAGGAAAAAAAAACACCCTCATTATCTGATTTATAACCCAGACGAAATAAAATCTCAGACAGAGCAACAGCCATTTCTTGTCCTCACCATAGGCAGAGGCTCATCTCCGTTGAGCATACGGTGGATGTTGCTGACGATCTCTCGTATGTCATAGTTGGGGAGCTTGCTGGCCCAGCCTGTGCCAATACCTTCGGAGCCGTTCACCAGCACAATGGGGATGATGGGCATGTACCACTCCGGCTCTACGCGCTGGTTGTCATCATAGTTGTACTTGAGCAGGTTGTCATCCACAGGAGGGAACACGAGGCGGGCCAGGGAGCTGGAAGGAAAGAAAGTTGGAAGAGTTCTTGATTTAATCACTGGCTTGATAAACCATGATATTAACTCCTCTCACATTCTCAAATGTGCGAGGGAGGTCTGTAGCTTCAGATTATCTGTAGTTTGTAGGGAGGCTGCTGACCTGAGCATGGTGAAGATGTATCGAGGGCTGGCAGAGTCCTTGCCACCATGCAACCTGGTTCCAAACTGACCCAGAGGCTGCAACAGGTTCAAGTTGTTGCTTCCCACAAAGTTCTGGGCCAAACCAACAATGGTCATCATCAGAGAGACCTGAAAAAATTAAGAGAGATAAAGAGATTAAATCAAATGTATAATCAAAAATACTAAACATAGCTAGCATTGCTCACCAGGATGAGTCAGACTAATATTAATTTGACATAAAAGGAAGTTTTGCATTTATGCTCCAACAAATTACAAACATTTATTAAACCAGAAACTTTGTGAATCTGGCTAGGTCTTGCAGGAGACGTATAAAGATGACAGTATTCATTTCAAATCAGTGTAAATGCTGAAGGCAAAGGACAAACAATATGCAACAGCAAAATACAATACAAAACGAAATTGCAAACTATTGTTTAATCCAAATATAAACGCTACAATTGGCAGTAGCTTGACATCAAATCAACAGGCTACTTAAAGACACTGAAAAGATGACAGAGAAAAGGTTCTTAGGAAGTAAACAAAGAATCATCAGCATAGTAAACATATGTGGGAAATCAAATCAGTGACTTGTAATGAAGTCTCACCTCTCCATGGTGGTAGGCTGACATTTCAGCCACCGAGCCAGCCAACTGGGCCACCTTCACCTCCCGCTTGTCATTCCTCTTGAAGCAACAGAACAGCACCTTCCTCTGGCCTGGTTTCATACCTGATGCACACACATATGCAGATACACTTTAAACCGCTCTAACACCTAACAGTGTTTCTTTAAGAGTTAGAAACATGTTCTTGGTAATCATAATCATTTCACATACCATCCACCAGGCAGGGGATTGACCTCTCATTGTCAGAGTTGGAGAAAAGTACCAGCTCCTTGTTGACAAAGTCGTTGTATGAAAGGGATTTGGTGGACTGACCGTACAGGTACTCCTGTGAAGAGACAGCAAAAGATGCAATGAAACTGCACATAAAACACTAATAGAGCACATAAAGTTGACCAGCTGTTGCTGACATTACCTCAGGCAGGTTGTGAGCCTTGCGCTGGCGCCTGTTGTTCATGAAGTTGGTCAGCCACTCTTTGCGCTCTTCCACTTTCTTCTTGCTAAAGGCCTAGGCAAAACAAAAAAGCCAGGAGGTTTGATTAAACCTACAGCAGATCCTGTAATGAGTTTACAAATGAAATTCAGGCTCTAAAAAGGCTAAATTAAATTTGATCTAATCCTTTCCAGGGTGTACTATACATTTAATTGGCCCATAAATGAGCAAAACAAATGGTTAACATCTTACAAGGGTGATAGCTTCATCGTCTTCAGGTCCGGAGTACTTGAATGGGATACGGTGTCTCTGCATATCAGAGAAGTACTCCTTGGCTTCTTGCGATGTGCTGGTTCCCAAACCTGGATGGACGAGGGCCACAAAGAAAGAGAAGCAATTAGACGGGACATTATAATGACACACAAGACCATAACCGTGACATTGGCCAGGTATGATGGGTTGCTTACTTGTAATCTTTTACTACCACACAGGGGTTTTGTAACAAACCTTTGTAGTATTTTATTTTCCAAGATTTGAAGTTGGGCTGGTTTTCCTTCCACTCATTGAATTCAGGGATACTGTAGAAAGACAGCTGAGTTTTCTTGTGAGATGCCTAAAGAGAGGGAAATAATAGACAACTGCAATCACCTCGTCTTCCCATCATGTCACTTAAATTGTTAACATGTTTGACCACAAAAATAAGAATAGAACGTGACCCTTATCAACCAGGATTCATCAAAGTGTTCTGTGGTTTTGACAGCAGATGGCACTGTTGTTGCAAATTTAAGGAGACTACTCAGAAAGTTTGAATCTATCAGGACTGAAAATCACCTTTGTTTCACACTGTATATTATATCCTAAAATTATTTAGCTACTTTCACAATTACTGAAATAAAATATCTAAGCACAGCCCAAATATCCTGTGGTTGCAGTGTGAGACTCCATACCTTGATGATGGGGGTGATGAACTCTTCCAGGAAGTTGTGTCGCAGCAGTGACGGCCAGTTATGGTGGATGAAGTTGATTAGCAGGCCCTTAATGTGGGAGCCATCTTGATCCTGTCAGGAATACAGTAGAATCCAGTCATATTAATGTCAATCAGTAAAGATAAAGATTAATACCTCTTGAAGTTTTACATGTAGCACTGCACTTGTAATGAAGTGGGTGACAAGCTTGAAAAGCAGAGTTTATACGGTGCTTATGACAGCACTTAAAAAGCAGCAAATTAAGTTTAAGATGATTAACACAAAGTGGAAATGCTAAGAAAGTAAAGCAGAGGTCTAAGATGAGAATATAGATTAAAGGAAGCTGATGCTGCACCTGATCTGTCATGATCATGATCTTGCCGTAACGCAAGGTCTTGAGGGATTCTGGGTCACTGTAGTTCTTCTTGTACTGCAGGCCGAGGATCTTGATGATGTTGTTGATTTCAGCATTCTCCATGATCTGATGAAAACCAAACAATTCACTCTTAGCTGTTTGCTTAACTGCATTACAGAGAGATGATGCTCAGTATGGCTTTCTCTTTTTGAACTGATTGCTCTAAGATAGTATTCATGCAACTGTGTCCATCAAAGGTAAATACAACAACACAGATCTATCTACATGAATTCTAAGACACATGCATCTGCAAAACGACTGCCATGTAATGGCAACCTAGGCCTAACCTGTTTGAGTGAGGCCTCCCGAACATTGAGAATTTTTCCCCTGAGAGGGAAGACGCCATAGCGGTCCCTGCCGACCACGCCCAGCCCAGACACAGCAAGAGTCTTGGCCGAGTCTCCCTCAGTGAGGATGAGTGTGCAGCCGATGGAGTTCTTCCCACCTGCCAGAGAACATGGTTAATGCAGGACGATGGCAGCTCATCTGCTTTCTCGTGAGGCTAAAATGGTGTGGTGTACAATACCTGCATCGTTGGCATCATCCAGTTTAGGCACCCCTTTTATTTTTGTGTGTTTAACACTTGAGCATTTCTTGTTGAGCTGGGTCTGAGCCTTGAACTTCACCCAGTTCATGATACTTTCCACAATCCCACAGGATGTAGCCTACAGAGCACAGAAAATTGAGATGAATTTGTGATATTGGGATGATTTCACTTCTGAGGGTAACAATGCAATGCCAGTGGTTCTTCATTCACACCTGCTTGATGAACTTATCGCTGAGAGGAGAAGTCGATCCAAAGCTCTTCTGCTGCAGAGTCATGTTCTCTTTGGTCTGAGAGTCAAAGGTGGGGTTCTCAATCAGGCAGTTGACAAACACCCACAGGTGGTTCTTCACCTGGATGGAGAGAAAATGGAGCATACTCACTACATGTTACACAATATCAGCTTCATATAAACCCCCCTATGGTCAGAGTTCAAAATGACTGTACCTGGAAAGGCTTGACAGTAACCCCAGCTTTGTTCTTCTTCTTTACCACTTCAATGAGCTTGGCAACCACCTGGTCAGCCACATAGTCGATGTGCCTCCCTCCCTGAGTTTGAGAGGACAAACACAAGATCCCATTTACAGAATAAATGACATATGTCTTAATCATAGTGACACAAAGTGGCTGGGAGTGCAGCCAAACTTGTACTTAGCTGCCAAAGGACCCTGGTCTACTAGTTCAGTCAGCCTTAAAATGCTTCATAGCTGCTCTACAATGTTAATTTAAACAGTGCTGACAAATTAAATTAAAATTGGTGCTCAGTATTCCAACAGTCTACTTAAAAAAATTAAATTATTGGTTTGACGTAGAGGTCACAACCCTCACACTCAATCACTCCATTACACGTAAAATAAATGCACTTCAAAAGACCTGATACGCTGTGACATTACCTTGGTCGTGGCAATGCTGTTGACAAAGCTGACTTGCTGGAAACCTTTCTCACTCATGGTGAGGCAGACCTCCCAGCGGTCGTTGACAATCTCGTGGACCACAGTGAGGGCACCGCCAAGCTCGTCCACCTTGTCCTTTACATACATGTCCACGTAGCTACGGAAACCTGTAATCTAGAGCACAAGAGCGGTCTTAGTCTTGATTAAACCCCTACAGGCTTATGCAATGATCAGGAAAATCATAAAAAAGCAAGTGTTACAGTTAAAGATGTCAAAAGGAGAAATGCCAGAATATGTAGCAGCCTGAAAGCTAAAAAAAAAAAACTTCCTCCAGGCTTCTAAATTATTAAAACAGTTTCAATTTCTGAAACATAATCTTAGCTGAAGGTTAGCCTTAAACTTAGATCTGCTTCTGGGAAATTTTGACAAGCATTTTTCACAATTTTCTTAAATTTTAATAGACTGAATAAGTAATCATAAAAATAACTGGCGGATTAGTTGATCATGAAAATAATCCATACTTGCAGCCCTGTCAATCCAAATTTTACTTTAGGAGGAGTCTGCTGGTAGATAGAAAAGAAATACAGCATGGTAACTTACTGGCAGCTTCTTGCCATTGAAGTACACACGGACACCTTTGGTGGATCCAGCAATGTCGTATGCCCTCCTGGTCATCAGAGCCACTGTGTCTTTGTCCAGGATGGTCATTTTAAACTTGGCGAGGTCCGGCTTGAAGGTGATGCAGGTGTATTCGTCTCCGTCAAAGGATTTGATGCTACAATCACCTGCCCTGCCCATGTTGTCATACCAAGTCTGTGAAGAACATGGACATATTGTAAAATGACATTTTTCTCTTACAAGTTACAATGAAGAAGCAAATCTGCTTCAGCCTCCCTCCTACCTGCTTGAAGGTCTTCTTTGAATCTTTACAGGCAGTCTCTACAGTGAACTTCGTGCTAAAGATGTTGCAAAGCTTAGCACCATATCCATTGCGTCCACCTAAAGAACAAATATTGGTATGAAGATGTGGGTTAGGATATTAGAAAAGTAATGGTCTCCTGATTTAACACCAAACATGGCTGTAGCTTGTTTAAACAAAACCCAAAATGTAGCTTTTGGTTACATATCTGTTGACTACCTGGGTTTTATGTTCATAGTTTGCCATTTCTCCATTATGATTAAATATCTTTTTAGGAGATGGGGATGTGTAAACCTTACTTATACAAACGCCAGTATTCATTTTCTTTATATTAATCATTTTAACAGGCATTCTGGGGCGTTTGCTGTCATTTTCACCAACAAATAAATAGTTAAGATATTACAGTTAAACAGGTTTTTGTTTGGAACATTTCTGATCATTTAACTGCATGTGTTGCTCATACTGTTGAACTCTATTGTAAAGTTGTGTCAAGCACTGTAATCCCATGTGTAGATCTCTGCAATTTCATCAGTGAGAAAAATGTAATTGTGACCACAAACTAATAAAACCCAGGTTGTTCAATATATTGCTCTGCACTGTAACTAAAACAAATGAGTCTTCAGAGTCCCATCATCAGTCTCACCAGTGACTTTCTTCTGGTCATCATCGTAGTTACTGGAGGTAAGGAGCTGTCCAAAGATGAGAGCAGGCACGTAGACCTTCTCCACCTTGTGCTCCACCACAGGAATACCCTTCCCATTATTCCACACACTGATGATGTTGTTTTCACTAAAAGAAAAAACCCCCCACATACACCCACATTTCATCATGTGCTTCTGTGATACCAAGGAAAGCAGTAGTGCTGGATATGAGCTGAGGCTATTTGATAACTTACAAGCAAAGGGACACTGTGGTAGGGTTTTAAGCTATTTTGAGATGTTTCTTGGTAGTGCAGTATTATATATTACTCACACATCAATGTTGATCTTGATACAGTTCATGTTCTTATCTCTCTGCTTATTGTCGGCCGCATTTACTGTAGAAAGAACAAAAAACAAATTGCTTCATTATAGCAGACATCCCATTTTGTCTATTTACATTATACAGCATCTTAAATTATGAGAGTTATATACTCACCGAGGATCTCATCAAAAATCTTGTAAAGCCCAGGCACAAACGTCACATCACGGCAGTTCAGTCCTTCATCCTCATCATACACCCACATTTGCTACGGAAAGAAGTCAACTGGTGACTACAAAGATCCAGCATAAATTTGTATAATGTGAACCATTAATGCTCTGTCAACATCCTGCAATTCAGCAGTGAGGGCAACATTCTTCAGAAAATATCTAAAATAGTCCAATATTACATCAGCTCCTGTTAGATTTACCCAAGGATTTAGATCAATAAAGGGTTTATTAGAGAAGCCATCAATTTCAAAGACACAGACATTTCTGTGTGACCTCTTACTTGGGTGACAGGCTCTACAGAGCCTATGTAGGAGTCTGGTCGCAGCAAAATGTGCTCCAACTGCGTCTTCTTCTGATAGATCCTCTCCACTGACAGCCGCTTTGGATCTTTCTTCGTCTTTTCCACCGGTTTGTTTTCAAAGAGGGACTGGTGAGAATGACACAGAGTTATCTTTGATGTGAACTTTCTTGCACTGCAGTCAGACTGCAGCAGGGGTTTATTTGTGCTACAAGTAATGACATGCAATGACCAACAACACCTGCAATGACAAGCAGCTCCACATTGTTGTCATTGCTTTGATATCTCGGTTGCATGTGGACAAAACAATACCTTAGAAAACTCGGTAAACATAAATATGTACTACTAAAAAATGTCACTCATCAGTGCACAGTCTACAAAACATCCCCCTGAAGTTGCTGGGATCTGATTTAATTGCTTGAGGACACTACAGAAAGGCAGATGTTTGAACCAGGGTTTCCTGGTTGCAGACACAAGTGGCACATGTTGTCCACAATATGTGCTTTTAACGTCAAGTTCCTCCTCCAATGTAAAGTCGCAATACCACCAGTTTGAAAATGTAGACACTGCTGACCAGAGAGGTTACACTTTTGTCTACTTACGCACAGTTTAAAGTTAGATAAATATAATTACACATAATAACGTCACGTTTTGACTTCTCTGGGGTACTCCTAAACAATTACCGTTAACTGCAGCATTCATTTAACTGCTAAAGAAATGCAACACCAGCTTTACGTGTGTTGCGAGACACAACATTAGCGTTTACTGTAATGCTAAATTAGCTAACAGCTAAATAACGTTAGCCAGTTGGTTATTGATAAGGTTCCTTAAAATTTAATGGCCTACGTCACATTTGATGTCGTGCCAGGTGTCTTGGAGGAGAGTTATTACGTTACTGATAGCAGCACATCAAACATTTCATGTCTTGACGTGTGTTAACGATAATTAACGTTATGTTTACATTGTACCAAACGATTTTAGCTGGCATTAGCTAACTGTAACCGTTGCTAAAGTTCTATTGCAGCCAATAACAGTAACGTTAGCTACTGGCTAGTCCACAGTAAGTTAGCATGTTAGCAGCAAATATCAACGTTTAAAAAAGTTACCTTCAGTGGCTCAGCCATTTTTCTTGTATTTACTGCTAACCCCTAGTGCAAGTAACAGCTTCTGACTGAGTGTATAACTAACGTTAGCTAAACAAACTCCCACCTAACTCCCTAAACTAACTGCTGCACTAAACGGTATCCTCGCTGAGTGAATCAAAACCCCACTTTGAAAATTTGAAACTTGGAGGCAATGGCTCCCGTGCTACATTGACCAATCAAATGAAGGGACTCGTGACGTTTCCCTCCAATGAGGAACGCTTAACCTGCTTTTTAAAGTTAACAACCAATCAAATAGGCATGAGCCCGCCCACGCTGTGTCTCACGGCCAATCAGCTGCCCGAAAATAGAAGGATACGGAAAAGGTCCTCGACAAATTTGCAGAAGTTTATTTATGATTGACCATAGTAATAGACACAGTACCATCTAAAACCTGGAAAAGCATTTTGTCATTGTTCCTCACAAAAACATTCAGTTTAATTCTGTCTTGGCAATAACTGGCCAATGTGGAAAAATACACAACATTTCTTCTAACACCTGAATGATGATTAATAACTGATTAAGTGAATTGTCATGGTTTATAGATAACACACACCATACATGTAATGTATGTAACTACAATAAATATGCCAACAAAGGTGAGCTGAAACAATACTGTTGGTCTATCAATGGGAATTACCTCACATGCCCATACACATGCATAGCAAATATTTCATTTATAGAGTAGTCCCTGAGTAAGCTATATGAACAGTGATGTGTTCTTTATTATTTTGGCTGTACTGCAGCACACTGGAAGCAAAGACCATGAGATTAGAGTGCTGACTTTGAGCTTTAAAGGTGTTTGGAGATGATTATTGGGTGAGCAGTGTCAGAATCATAGCCCATTTACCCTTGGGGGGTATGTGTAAAAAGGGCTACAATTTCCACACAGTTCACTGGATATTGATGTGAACACCATTAAACCAGAAAGTCAGCACTATAGCCTCATACGCATTGTCTCTTGTAAGCTTTTGGCAATATTCGAGGTGAAACAAATTTTGGTTAGGCATCAAATTATTGCTTAGATTGTGCACTTCAGTAATTAGTCCATCCATACAATTTATTCTGCTCTATAATAGTGTATGCATCTGACCATCACATAGGCCTGTCCGTATAGCCACTGTATGTTACTTATGAAGCTGTACCATATTCTTTGAAGCCTAATATGCTATAATCCTTCAGGCTTTACAGAGATCAGAGAAACCATGATATTCACAGCTGCATAATGACATTCAGTATTCACAGAGCTAAGACAGGCTGCAATATTCAACATCTGTGTACACTCCACCTTATTTACATCTCGTCTTGAAGTTACACCTGCAAAGTCAGAAAATAATTCAACACCTCTCCGATAAAGTCAACTGTTCATCAGCAATCGAGAGGCTTGTATCAGCCAAAGTACAGCAGCTGACAGCTGCTTCCCACACACAGGGGGAATATGTTTAGTACTAGAGAGGTAAATCTTTAATGGATGTACAATAACAAGGAAATAGTAGGCTCCAAATGCATCACTTTTGATTCATCAGAAAGTCAACAGTAGTCGCTGGCACAGCTCGAGATAGGGATGGTTCAGACAGATGAGCACACACTACTGCTGAAAAAACTGCATTTACGTGTAGTTTTGGGTCACTTGGTGTACAAACCATTACTGTCTTTTCGAATATACAAATGTACAAAAATGACTTGCAAGAAAGGGTTTTCTGGGAGTGCAGTGTTCCCTTTTCCCAAAGTGTTCAGTTTCAATTTGACTCATTTATCAATTTTCTCTCCCTCCACCTCTTTCCCTCTCTCCCTCATTTCCTCCAATCTCTCTGTCACACACGCATACACACTGTACATGATAGCCGCCTAAAAGCTATTTAGTGGTTAATGAGTTTATCTCCCCAGAAGTGTGTCGTTGTCGTTCCATGATAGCCCTCAACTGATGTGTTTGTGCAGTATCATTGTGCAGAGCTTCCCTTTGTGTCTGCTGATGTAAATTGATTCAGAAGTGTTGGATTTAAAAAAGCAAAACAGAGAAAAGACATGGCAAACATGGGCCTTTACATTTCTAGTCTGGTGGCTATCAGTGAATGGAAATGCAGTACGCTGATTTATCTAACCGTTCTACCATACTTATCTGTCTTCCTCTGCTATGTTGCCCACTCATCTGACCTTGGCATGATAATAATAGGGCTGAGGAGCTTGAGCTGTAGTCCAGCGGATTTAGTGGAGTGTATGTACACAAATACACCCACAGCAGCACACATGAATGAAGGTGCAAACGTACATTACTGTTTGATTTTGCACTGGGTATCTTCAGCCGGGAAAAATGATTGATCTCCTTTAAGAAATAAGAAAGAATGTGCCAGCTGCCCTCATCCTTTTTTTATTTTTTACACGCAACACAAGGGGTTGGATATGCTATCTTCAAAATAGAATCTTTTTAAATCTCCTGTACCTGAAAAAGAGACAATTTAGGCTCACAATGTACTTTTTGAGTCTGTATATGTACTTTTCTGAAGAAGAATTGTGAACAGGAGCAGTATTGAGTCTTAGGGAAGATTGAATTCACTGTTACCTTCAAAAACTATTCCATCACCTCATTGTAACTGCAGTCAGAAGCATAAGGTAAAGGGAGAAAACAATGACAACAAAACAAATGAGATATAAAATCACCATTTAGTGAATTACAGAGGTGCCGGGACCTTTGGACAGACCCTGGCTAGCTGTGTCCACCTGTGTTTACTTGCTTTCAGCCTGTAAGTTAAGTGTCCTCTGCTTGAAGTTTCATATTTAATGGATCTGACAGATGTGAGAGTGGTATCAATCTTTTTTAACTCTCAGCAAAAGAACAAAAAAGCATATTTCCAAATTGTTGAACTATTCCAACAAGTCCTCCCACGTATACCACTACATAGGTCGTTTGTTCCTGTCACCTCTGATACGACTTACAGGGGCAATTCCTAAATTAGCGCCCCCAAGCAATGGCAGATGATGAATAAGTCTTTATACTCACCATCAGACTAGCTCATTTGCCAATAACTCCCAAACATGGATGTATAAAGGGATCTGTATACTGCATTGGAGGCCAGACCCCTTTCATTCCTTGTAAAGTTGCTCAGTAGCTGGATGATCTGCACTGCCACTGCACCATTGAGCCCATAGAGCAAGCTTCTGCTGGCTAAGCTGGCTACTTCTGGTTTAGCACTCCACTAACTTGAATTGGGATAAAATTATTGGTACTTTTGAAATGTCATTGGACTGAAGGGAGGAAATTGTTCATAGTAAACAAGTTTCATGGGCGTTGTGATGCTCAAAAAAATGTATTCAGAGATTTACAGACATCTCTTTCACGATGTACGTCTACAGGAAAAAGTCTTTTTGGAACCAAAGGCATCGTGTGATTGACTCGGAAGTTGCAATTCAACTGTCTGGCCAATGAGAAAATTGGCTTCAAAACCTGGTGCATATATGTCCGTTAATGGTTGCAGTTTTAAACAAGTGGTTAACATAGTGAATGGTTGCAGTTTAGGCAAAACAAACTAACTGGTTAGGTTTAGGAAAAGGTCATGGTTTGGTTTAAAATAAGTTAGTTGTGTTTATTACATTACTTAAGTTAACTACTTAAGTTAACTTGTGTAACATAATTAAGTTAAGTACGTTACATAAGTTAATGTACGTACCTAACTTAAACTAACTCAGTTCTGACTTTTGATTTCACACTAACAGTGGCCTCCTGGGTGTGAGTCCTGTGTTTGTTTGACCTGTCCACCCCGACTGCTTCCTTATGCCAACTTTGTTGCTCTTTATGTCATCCGAGTTCCTCATTTTCTTTTTTCTTTTTTCCATAATAATTACTATGGCACTTTGAGGACGGCACCTAACAATGACCACAACTATGGGTCGTGATAAGCTGCTTGTACAGACAACATATGGGGTCCTTTTCAGAGGGAGGACAGTCTCCCCGCTATTTGTATTCATCTTCAAACAGTACACACAAGAAAATCTCGCAAATTAAGTGGGTTGGCCAATTGATGTTACATTCATTGACCTCTGGTATTTTTTTTCTAGAAATAGTATTTTAAAATGAATCTATTTTCAAAGCACATAATTTTATGGTAATTTAAGAGAATACATTACTTTTTTGTTTGCAACTACGCCATTACTATTCTAACCTTGTTACACACTCACACACAGACTCACACACAGACTTCCTCTTATCTAGTACTGGTGGGCAGTTTGAAACAGGGAATACTAAGTACTTGGCATCCAAAAATAGTCACCCATCTGAAGCTGCTGAGAGAGACGTTAGCAAAGTAGATGGACACCCGCGCTCTCGGTACCACCTGCTTTCCTGTTTATTTATTGATGGCCCTGTGTTTTTTCTGAGGCCTGATACAGCTTGACTGTTGGGGAAGTGGGGCAGAATTAAAGAAACTTTATGTGTCATAGATCTGGTGATGGCTGTCTAAAGGGGCCGTTTGGTGCAGCTTGATGTCCTGTGTCATACAAGGATAGAGCTGCTTTGCAGATATTAGGGTGACAGGTAAACAACTGCTGCTTCCAGCTGAGCACTTGACAGGTATGTTAGAGCTTATTCCAGAAGGCTCTTGGGTTGTGAAAAAGATATATCAGTTGACAGTGTACAGCTTTTCAACATGTATCTTTTTTCTTCATTTTGTCTCTGCAGCCCCCAAAGACCGCCAAAGATGAGATACGTGAGTGGACCATAAAAGCTCTCTGAAAATACTCTCAAAAGTATCTGAAAATTCAGGTCTCATGTTGAAATGTGGGGCAGCAAAAATAGAGCTATTTGAGACATTTGATTGATGCTTTTGACATACATGCACTTTAACTGGCTCAAATTTGGGACCACCTTAGCCTAATAGATAAGACTGAATTGCCACTACTTCATTTTAAAGGAATTTGGGAAATACACTACAGAAGTTTGATACCACTCTCATTTCTGTCCATTGAAAATCAGGCTGTGGCTGTAGGTTCATATTTAGCATACAAATATGAGTGAAATCAGTCTTCTTATCTAACTTTCAGCAAGACAGTAAGTATACCTCCCAAAATAAAGAACAATTTCTGTAAAAACAAATATTGTCAGGCCAAATGCTGACCACAGTTCATTGGTTAAATGTTTGGTAAATGTTGTTCTTTGAGGAAAGTTACTGTGTTAGAGTTGCACCCTTTACCAACCAGAATAAGCACATATATGCAGGGTTTTTAAATCCAGGAAAACTCATTAAAAATAGACAATAGACTCTTTTTCCAATTTTTTGTTTTTACCAATATGTCATGTTCGACGGCACGAACGCACCTGAAAACAGGTTATTAAACAGTAGAAAGAAGCACAAAGGCCAGTGAAAATGTTACTGTGATTATTTGTTTTTGTTTTTTTGTTGTTTTGTTTTAAATATCTGTTACTTATTCAGTCTCTTTTTCAAACTTGATGCCAACTAATTTTGAACAATGTTAGAGCTCTGCTCGGACAGAGACAGATGGCATTTTGTGGTGGCATGGCATCGTATTGCACCACAAAAGGGGTGAAAATGAACGTGCACACCCAGGTGTCATATTTTCATTATTGTTTATAGGAGACAATCTGAGCTTGATCCGATAAATACCTGTGACTACTGCAGAGTCATTTGACTTGAGAGTGAATGCAGATTGTAACCTTTCCCGTTAAATACAAAAGCCAGACGTTTGTGAGAGTTAGTGCGTTTTTGTCCAGTGGGAAAGGGGCTTTGGAGATGTGTGTCCTCCCCCGGAGTTTGCTCCATCACGAGTTTGCGTAAGTGATTTCACTTGAGTTCACCTCAGTGTTTCTGAGTAATTATTTCCTGGCAAAGACTAGTCCCATTTCTTCCCGTGGGTGTTAGATGAACAACAGGAAGTAGAGCATGTAGAGTGTAATGTGCGTACTGATATGAAAACTCTCAGCTCAAATTAAATAATGATGAAAATCTGGTAATTGAAATTTCAGCTTAATTTTTGCCAGGAGCATTTAGCTCAGGACATTTCCAGGTGCTTGACAGATGAAATAACTGGCAGCAAACTGTTAAAGGTAGAAAAATGAATGTGTGCAGATGCTCACAGGAAAAATATAAATGAGAAGAGCAAACTAGGTGTACAATAAAAAGCCCTGGTAATATTCTATAAGATGACTTGTGTATTTTAAACCTTTAAGATGTCTATTGCAGACATCTCAACAGTGTAAATAACATACAGCAGACCTCTAACATTTACTGCACTGAAAGACTTACTGGCTTATGTTTTGACCATCATATTTCCAGCAGTGTCCTTGGAGGTCCACAACATGACCTTTAAGGTGAACACCCCTCCCTGGCTGTCATTGTGAATATGTCTGAGACACAATGAAGGACTAAGAATTATTAATTACTTTAAAAGGGCAGTGGAAAAGAGCTTTAACCACCTCTATCCTGTGTTGGCAGGCAACTGCAGGCAGCTATAACAACTTAACATTTAAGATACCATACATCACATTCACTGACGCCACTTTGCTGATTGTACACTTGTAAGAAATGTTACCACAAGGTGTTTTGCAAACATAACAGCTATACAAGTGCAGCATATGGGATGCCTTATATTCACAGTATGTTGAGTAAGTGCTGTACTATCACTTTTTAAAAACTGTTTTTCTTTAGCAAGGTCACACATATAGATTCGACAAAGGAAGTAGACTGGATTAACTAGCTTGATCAGCTGCCAGACTGGAATATAGAGTACCATGACCTCAATAGTATTGACCGAGATGAGGGTCCATGTGTCCATAAATCGTTCCTGTGCATGTATCTCTCAGGTGCAGATACCATTAGGTTGGTTTCCTATTAGCTTGGTCAACTCTGATTAAATAGTGCTGACTAAAGTCGGTGCATCAAAACCCCTGAAGCAATAGTTCCCAACCTTTTGTGCCTGTGACCCTTCATGAGGCAGTGTCTACTTGAAAGCCCCTGTCATAGAGTACATGTATTATGAGCTGTTCAGCCTGGTGTTTGTCTCCTTTAACACTGACTTAATCATGTTGATTTTGACGGTGTTGGTTTGTTTGTTAGTTGGTCCCCCACTTTGGTTCAGAACAGGGGTAGGCAACTGTAGCTGCAGAGCTGTATGCAGTTCTTTTGCCCCTCTCCATTGGCTCCCTGTAGCTTTGAGAAATAATAATGGTTATTTTTTAACATTTTAGTTTTGGGAATCCTCCCAAACCCCCATCAAGCAATTTATACTTGCCTTTTCTGTATCAATTTGTGGTGTAAATGTCTTTAATTTTGTCAAAATTCTAAAGTCCTCTGCTACTTTCCTGTTTTTATTGGGGGGGCCTTGTCCCCTGCATGTTCCCAACAAACATTCAGTGTATTTCCATGAATGTTTTTATATTGATCTCGATGTCCCCCAGAGGATAAAGTTTACAGACCTTAGTGATTCTCCGATCTTTTCTCTGTTGCCACCATGAGGTTGACATTTTTGGTTCTGAGTGAACTGTTGGATGGAATATAATAAAAGAAAAAAAAATGCAAAGACATTCATGGTCCACAGTCCAAAGGATGAGCTGTATTAATTTTGATGGTCCCATTACTTTTTATTTAGCTCCATCACCAGGTCAAAGTTTTAATTTTTCTGGTACTTTAGTATTTGACCAAATTCCTGCCAACCTAACGAGATTTCCGTCAGCCTCAGCTGTAGGCTACTTTGTGTGGAATGCTAATTAGCAAATGTCAGCATGCTAACTTGTTAAATGCAGAAGGTTACCATAAGCATGTTAACATTGTCTCTGTGAGCATGTTAGCATGCTGATGCTAACATTTAACTAAAAGCACCACTGTGCCAAAGTAGACCCTAACGGAGCCGCTAGCGTGGCTGTAGAAAGTTACTGAAGTTAGAAACTTGAAGAGAAAAAAACAAAACAAAACACATTATTCCAAAAAAACAAAAAAAAAACCAAAGAACCTTGTGACCTTGTGGATTATAATTTCATGACCCTTTGTGGAGGTCCCAATCTCCAGGTTGGGAACCATTGACCTAAAACATATCTAACATGTATTCTAGCTATTACAGTTATTTTAAACACCTTCAAAGAATCATGAACTGAAAACATGATAAACCTCTTAGAACATGCCAGTGGAGCGTTAATCCATTCATGATCTGCTTTGGCTGAAGACTCAATACTCTTGTGGTTGTAAGCTTTGGACAAGACTCAGCTGGCCATAACTCTGCAAGTGGGAAATTCAACAAGGATCAATGAATATCTACAACACTTTCATATCGCCAGTCCATTGTTTCCTTAATGTCAATGATATCAGACTTCAAAGACAAGAATCTTCACAGGGAAGATGAAGTGGTGTGACCCCTCTGTTACCAGCAGTAGCAGGGAAATCCTTTTAATACACCTTTCTTGCAGTTTTTGATTAAAAGGTACACGACCTAGGTAAGGAAATAAATAAATAAAGTGGAGTAATGTTGTATTCATAAAGACACGGCAGGACTTTGATCTTGCACAGGGACGAGGAGTAAGCTGGGAGCCAGAGACAGAGTGTGTGTGTATGTGTGTGTGTTTGTGCGAGCTTAAATAGGTATGCATGTATGTGTGTTTGTGTGAGCAGGCGAGACAAAGTAGGAGAGAAAATGAGAACGAAAGGGAGAGATCTCATTAATATGAGTCCTCTTGTTCCACTGCAACTGCAAGAGCACACAGAGAAGGCTAATGGCAAAACATTCCCACCGTGTTGAAATGACATTGAATAAAACTGTGGTGCTAGTATTTTCTTAGCCAAATTCCCACTCAGCACTTTAGCTGTGCGGATTAATGTCATCTTGCAGGTATGCCACCTGCACAGGTATAAGGCTAACAGAGAGGACGCTTGAGCCTGTCTTTGAGATACTTGACAGGCTGGAGAGGGGAAAAAAGTAAGTAGGGGGGAAAACAAGGAACTTTGATCCACTTGAAAGTGTAGTCTATCAGGACTAATGCTTGGTTGATAATGCATACAGCGCCCGTCTAGCTGCCAACCACAGTGGAGCATTTGAAGTAATCTGATAAAGCTGGGGAAGACTGACTGCGAGTGCACTCTCCTCTGTCGATGAGGAAAGTAATCCTATTTTCTGCTGTTTCACTGTCATATGCTCTTCCACCTATCTGATCATCTCCTAATTGACAAGAGCAGCCTCTTAACCTGCGGGCTGTAAAAGGGGTGACTACAGAGCAGCAACAATGAACACCAAGTCATACTGCTTGTGTTTCTCATGGGGACTAACATAAACACGTACGATGGTGGTTTTAGTTTTCAGTCAACCCTAGCATGTCATACTAATGCATGAAAACATACAAGTTTCTGTTTTGCTTCTACAGGTCAGTGTACTGGAACATTATGATCACCCACTTTACTTCAGAGATAGCAGACATGAATTCTCTGCTTGAGTCCAGTGAGGCTAAAGAAACACAAGCCTCCACAGACTTGTAAGCAGCAGTTCAACATAAACTTCATCAGCAAAGCAATTCTTTGGAGGGCAAAACAAATGTAACCATAAAACGTAGCCACCCAACAGACTGCCTTTTGTATTGTGCAGCTGCAGTAAATCTCCTGTGGCTTAATCCGAACGCTCATCACTGTTAGTGTACCGGGGAATAAGAGATGTTGCCCGGGTAGTGCGACTGAGAAGTCCGACAGATTTACAAGTGATGTAGATGGTCCAAGTGACAAACAAAATTATTTTGAGGTTGTTAAAAAACTGGTTTGAGACTTGGATCCAGCAGTACGCCCATGAAATCCCTAAAATAATGGAGGTAAGTACAGTGAAATCTTTGGCCAACCTATAGATCATAGTTGCTCAAAGTGCGGCTCAGGGCCAGTGGCAACCCTCATAAAGATTTTGTGCTGCCCTTGAATGTGACATATTTAAAGCATTAAAGGCCCGTATCTAAAGTTCAAAATATGTTAAGGATGCTTTAATTTCCTGTATTCCTTTCTGTCATCCATTGATAACCATTCATTTATTTTCTGTATCCACTCATCCTGTTGGGGGTCGTGAGGGGGTTGAAGCCTATCCCTGCCAACACTGGGTGAGAGGCAGGGTACACCCTGGACAGGTCCCTACACTATCACAGGGCTGACACATAGAGACAGACAACCATTCACGCTCACAATCACACCCACAGACAATTTAGAGTCATCAATTTACAGTCTTTGGGCTGTGGGAGGAAGCTGGAGTACCCGGAGAAAACCCACACTGACACAGGGAGAACATGCAAACTCCTCACAGAAGGCGTCCCCCACACCAGGGTAAAAATAGACTATTTACAATTTATACAGTCAAGGCTGGATAAAGCCACTAGTGGGCCCAGGCAAAAATGCATGAACAGTCTATAGGGACCTCTGTTTTTATTGTGTTTTAGTATAACAAAATTGCAAATAGTTAAATTGCCACACCAGCAAACTAAGGTCTTTAGGCCCCTGGGGCTCACTTTGCTTGGTTGGTAATCCAGGCTTTCATGCAGTGCTAACATCTTACATTAATCAAAATGGAGACAATGTGGTGATATTTCACTCTATGTGGTCACAAAACACACTCTATGATAGTACTAGTACTAAGAAAGTAAGAAAGAAAGAAAGACCCTAGCCACATTTAATCATTCATAATCTGCCATTCCAGAGCACTAGGGAGGGGAGTTTAGGTGGAATAAGCCCTGCCGTCAGGGTGTCAAAGGGCAGAGATGACCCTGGCCCAAGGCCCTGGGGGAGTCCTTAAATGGGATCAATTACAACAGTTTACTTACTGACTTATATCACCGACAATATAAGTTAGATGTATTTACATTCATTGTCATCATTGCAACAGTCTGAAACCACACCTTTTGAGTTTCACAATAACTGTAGGGGTCAGATGTCCAGAGCTGCAGTGGTTCCCAAACCTTTTCTGCAGGGCCCCTCTTTTACAGATAAAAATAGAGTAAAGATACTCACATCATATGAAACAAGACAACCTACGCATCCATTGCTACCAGCCATGTCGTGCTATCTTGTCAGGAAGAGGCTAAATAATGCTCCAAAGTTGGACTAAATTTTGGTGAGTGGAAAAGTGGCATCGCCATTTTTCACAATGATGTATTTTAATATTTCTGCACACCGGTGGTGCTGGAGTGGGTGTGGACAAGGGGCTCATTTTGGAAAATGTTGTCCCCTTGTCCGTAATTCCTAATGGCTGGCCTGGGTGGAGTATCCCACTTTATTGATTTTAATTTAATTCCATTAATGCCTTATGACCGGCTGCTTGGCAGACTCTCCCAGGTCTGTGCCCATGAAGGTCTGTTTTTCATAGTGGATTTGATTGGGCTTCCTTATCGGCTGGCAGCAGGCAGGAAAGGGGCCCAGAGACGGCCAAAGATCCACCGCCCTGGCAGCCGGGCTACATGTTTGAAACAACAAGCTTCAGATCAAACATGATTAGTGGGGGCTGCCAAACCAACTGTTCCATGTATGAGATCACTTCTGTTGTGTGTGTGTGTGTGAGAGAGAGAGTGGGTGTGTGTGTGTATGTGAGGGAGGGGTACCCCTTACTTTACTGGCACCTGATGCATGCAGATCCACTTCACTCACACCAATCAACAGATGCATATGAATGAATCCATTAATGCATCCCCAGCCACAGCATTAAGACTTTGCGTCTGTGCGTAAATGCATTGCGCGCCATGTGTCTGCCATTTTAAACTTTGCATCAATGTTTTTTTTTTTTTTTTTTGTCACATCCAGGATCAGAGTCAGCGAGATACCGCCATCAATTACAGCCTTGCCCTGGCGCTGCGTCCTTGTCCACTCGCGCTGGCTCTAGTAATGTTGCCTAGTTTTCTGGTTGCGTGGAAACTAAAAAAGGCTGCACTGAGCGAGCCCTGAACTGTAGGAGCATTTCCAGTGGCGCGTCGTGGTTGCCGGAGCGGCTCTCAGCACAAGTTTAACGAGCTGCAAGAGGACCTGATGGAAGCGAACCAAAATATTGACTGAACCGCCTTTCGGGCTGCGCTCTGATCTGCTTCAACCATTTCATTGTTGGGCACTTGCTGAGAAACACATCATGAAAAGGAGGGGGAAAGCAGCAAAGACGTAAGTGTGTGTTACTGATCAAAACCGCTTATATTTTGTTTGTGATAATGCATGCATCTACACATGTTTATCCTTAAAAGAGCAACTGTTTTCCAGTTTGAATGCGGGTTTGTAAATGTGATTGGCACTGGAAGCGAGCACTGGATGGTGCTGACTCAAACAGGATGAAAGACAAACTTAACGAGGGTATCAGTTCCCACGAGGCATCGCCTTTATCTCCTGTCCTTTGAGTTCATTTTCCAACAGATGCTTGTTGCTTATAAGTAGAATTTAAATTTGAGCAGAAACTTAACCCATTGTTTTGCATCTTAAATGTCCTCAGCATGTAAAGTGATTAATATAAAGTAATTACATCAGTGTTGTTTTAGTGTTGAAGTTTATGCAAGGATACTAATTTTGAAGAAAAAAATTAAACTGATCAGTAACATCAAACTCTTATTAATCTCTGTACATAGTGTACTTTAGATGTGATTACATTATCTACTCCTGTAACAGCGAGCTTATGCTTATTCCTCTCTGTTAACTCAACAAGATTATTCTGCGGGGTCTTCATGTACAGTGGAAATCTGCCAAGTGCCACATTGTGCTCAAAGGAAAGGCAAAAAGGGAATTTCTAGTGATCGAGATTGGCAGTGAGGGATCGTGAGTGGATAGAGCTAAAAGCTCAGAAATATGATTACACTTGCATTAAAAGCCTGCTTTAAAAGTTAAATATGTCAAGGATGGTTTATTTCCCTGTTTCCCTCTCTGTCATCCACACACAACCATTGATAACTAGAACA
>JAPZEB010000014.1:18087576-18097776 GCA_029783705.1 Chaetodon striatus | reverse complement strand
TATTTTTGTATTATGAGTTTTTTTTTTTTTTTTTTTTTAAGAAAAGTCCTGCATAGTATACCTTTGAAAAAAAAATGTCAGAAAAGTAAAGGAAACATTCATCTGTCAGTAAATCACTTATTGATTTATTTCTTCTGTTTTCTTTTTACTAAAACTACAATTTCGGAAGAGGTTGTTTTTGCTAGACATGTTCTTTCTGTGTTACATTTTTTTTTGTCATCCCTACATTGGTAACAGCACCCATGCTCCATAGTTTCTATTAACACACTGAGTTTGTTTTACAGAAAACAATGATATTGATCTTGACAGAGTTAATCTTAAGGAAGCCCAGGTACAGCCTCCCATGACGAGCAGGAGGTTCAACAGTACTGAAAAATAGATGGTAAGCCTCTCTCTCTGACATTTCCTGCCACACACACACACACACACACACACACACACACACATACACACACAGAGCTCCCTCCTTCCCTATCTCATCTGATAACAGACTCTCACGGTGGCTTTGAAACCAGCCACTGTTAAGGGAGGCTCACCACAAGAGAAGATAAACATGAAACTAGTAACAGACATGTGCGACTCTGTATTTCGTTCGGCTAATGTACGTGAGTGCACACATTCTTTTGTTCACCTGTATGTACGACAGGTGTGTGTGCATGGTGGGAGTGAGGGTACTGGTAATGTAACACCCCTGTTCCCCAGCACACATAAATGCCACTGAGGTTAATTTAAATTTCAGGGCAGCTCAGCTTGCCCCGCCTGCTACCTTAGACACGTTACACTGGTGTGAGCATTACAACTGCTGGGTAATGGGACACAAAGTGGGGGATAAGGTGACGCATCCAATCCCACAGAGCGCGGCCCTGTTTGGGGTTGGGTTGCACGTGAAAATGTTTCCAGGCTCCGAGATCATATGGGGTCTCCCAGTGAGGGCCTGTGTGGGCACCTGATTTACTTTTCAGCTGAGGTAAATGACACCAAAGATGCTGCATCTGAGGAGAGGGACAAGGACATCCTTGTCAGTATTCTGTGATGGTCTCCCTTTTTTTTTTGTCCTCCAGGGAGGTGGAATGCTGTTTTAAGGTCCTAACTCCATATTGTGCAACAAAGCGCCCCCTGTTGACGAATGTGTGTAAGTGTCACAGGAAATAAAAGCCTTGATCATGTTTTCCCATTACGATTAACATTTAATTGTCAAACATGCTTTTGTACATGTGAGAAATGTACATGAGCCACAGCACACAGTAAAACACACCGTCACAGCAGCAAACAGAAGTGTTTTATGATACCATGATACTTTCTGAAAAGCTATATACACCATGTAAGCATAATATCAACTGAAATATTCAAGGCATTAAACTAGAATTGACAATGGGCCCCATCTATAAGGCAGCCTTGGTTGAGCATACTTATCCACATTACAGCATTTTCACTGAGTGCAAAGAATGAACAGAAGTGCGGGACCTCATTATCAATCCACATATATGAGTACTGCAGTATGTATTACCCTAGAATATGTCAAAATATCATGTTAACATGCCATACACCAATGTACAAGTGCTTACTTATACAGCTACAGGTATATGTGAGTGCAACTATTGCACAGTACATGGATATGTATGCTCAGTAATGCCCTGTGGACAAACAAAAATCTATATCTAGATTCAGAGTTGTGACCTACAAACTAGTATGACATGAATTAAATTTAGGTCAAGATTCTCGGTCTGTGTTTGCTCTCAGGGATTGATCATCTTTTGTACAATTTGTAAAAGCAGTCCAGAACATAAAGAATGAGTTCTCATTAAATGTCTCAACCTGCATAAACTGCCATTGTAAGATTACACATGAGACATGTACTGACAGGACAAATTCAGCTGATGAAAGTGTGTTGTATGTGAGTCTGAATTTTTATGGAATTTCAAGTCATGTCACCGTTATGTTTGTTACAAAGTCATTTCCTGAGCAACGGCCCCTCCTGTCTAACTTCCTTGCTCTGAGGAAGACCAGAATAACGGTATGCTTTGGTCAACACATCCTTCCGACTGAGACTGTTATTCCATGTAAACAGCACTTTGCAATTTCTCAGCATTGTGCTTTATTGCTTTCAGTGTAATAACAATCATATAATCAATAACCATTAAAGAAAAGAATTATGAATGAACTTGTTCATAATAATAATAATATAAAAATGTACAACTTAACTTTCTAATTGAACTGGGGATGCACCGATTTTGAAATTCTGGGCCGATACTAACACCAATGTTCAGCTGATACTGATGATTTTATATTGGTGTTCTCTTGTTTTTTGTTGTTATTCATTCTTCTTTTGTGCCAGGGAAACACATAAATCTGCACTGTAAAAAAGTAAATGTACAGTTTTTAAATCATTCAGTCCTTCATTACACTGAAAGAATGAGTACAAATTTAATAATGCACAGTTATAAAACAACGTTTAACATAACTGTCTTTCACATGAAAAACATCTTTTTATAGTTTCTCACCAAAAACACATATTACAAGATTACAGCGAACACATCGTGAGAACTTATAATTTACCTTTGCCCAGTACTCATTTTTACTGAATAGAGCTTGAACGCTTCACAGTGTAAATCACTGCAGCCTCCAGCTGTTGGGTGCTTAGAGGTAACAGTAACTAGCTGCTAACAGCTAACAGCTAATTAACCAGCTGTCCTGACAATTTTAACACATATTTTTTTGTTCATGTTCTTTCTCTCCACATCCACTCCTCTCAGTAGTGTAATTTTAGTTGAGTGGGCACCAGAGAGCTTTTGGCGTTTTGACATGATAAAAATCCAGCGTGTTTCCAGGTTCATGTGACGTCAGATAAGGTGCCCATCTCCCCCAGACAGCAGGTGAAGTGTAAGGAGCGGGGCAGGGGGGGCCAGGGGCCGACAGGAGCCCAAAAAAAAGGCCCCTATATTATTTAGTAGGCTTTGTTATGTAGTTATGTTGTCATGGCCTTATGTAATATGTGAAAAATAATAGTATTAATAATATTAGTAAATAATAGTATAAGATAAAGATTTTGATTTTTTGTCCCCATTTGCAGCACCCCCCATGTATTACGGCGCCCTCAGCATTGGCCTATACTGCCTCTGCTGTGGTTCCGTCATTTTCCAAGACCCAAACAGCTCAGTCTTATTCTCACTCCACGTAAAATCACATGACACAATCCAGCATGAAAACATGGTTTCACTGAAACCTGATCAGTGTTATCAGTCTTACCATGGAAACACAAGTTGTCTTTGGCTCTGATGCATGAGCATCAATGTATGTTATCTCAAACTTTTCTGGTTTCGCAAACATGTGGAAAACAAAATTTACGAGCAGTTTCTGATATACACTTGAGTGGAAAAGAAAATCTGTAGGTCTAACATTCAGTGTTTGGCAAGTGGGAACACATACAGTGCGGTAATTCAGCACCAGAGGGCAAGTGTTCCTGCTCACAGGACTGATACTCTGCATAAACACTATTATTAAATTGTAATAATGCCAGATCCTTCAGGCCAAATGCTTTTAGTTCTGAAAAATGTCAGGAGGCATTTAATTATCTGCGAGAATCATTGCATTCATTCATTCTTTTTCCATAACTGCTTATCCTGTTAGGGGTCATGGAGGCTGGAGCCTATCCCAGCTGACATTGGACAAGAGGCAGGGTACACTCTGGACAGGTCACCAGACTATCACAGGGCTGACACATAGAGACAGACAACCATTCATGCTCACATTCACATCTTCGGCCAGTTTAGAGTCAACAATTAACCTAACCTGTATGTCTTTGGATTGTGGGAGGAAGCCGGAGTACCCAGAGAAAACCTACGGGGAGAACATGGAGACTCCACACAGAAGAGTTCCCCCACCCCTGGATTTGAAGTGACAATGCTAACTGCTGCAACACAGTGCCGTGCACACAGAATGACAGCCCTTTCCGATAACAAACGTAACTCCAGCATGCTAACTGGTCACGCAGCTCCGTGCAGTCAGCGTCCAAATTCTTAGAATCAGTGCAGATGAACAATATTTATCTTTCAAAAGCAGAAAAAATTTAAAAAGGAAACATTTTGTGAAAATTAGAGCTGGTCCCAGAATTAACGCTTATACCTCTCACAGCAAAATATAGTCTACTGAGTAGTGTTTTGGGCTCTCTAAACCCAGGTTGTTTAATGAGTTCCTAGGTTATCAAACATGAAAAAGAATCTTCATGTCACAAAAATTAGATAATTAAAAGGCGAGGGCTGAGTGTGAAACACATTTTCTGAGTGTAGCAGGGATGATGTTTAATTGTAGGCCAACACGGAAGTTAACATCGCCCTGGTCCCCTTCACAAAAAGCCTTTCTATTTAATTTTGGATTGTTGCACAAAATAAGCTCTGAGGCAAACAAAGGTTTATAATACTTACATATTTTGCTCAGCAAGATCACCTTTAAATTTGATTGAACACCACTTTTATGATTTTTAAAGTGCAAATGCAGTTGCCAGAGGTAAAAAGCTGAAGTTAGGCTATTAACAAACTACACCATGGTCACATGCAACCACCTTTTTTAAGACATATGTTGTAAAACAAAAATTGAAAATCTCTTAACCTTGTGTTAACCACAGACCTTAAATCAGGTGTCTAACCAAAAACCCATTCGGAAAACCCACTGACTTTGAGACGAGGGAACTGGAAGTGGTTAAATGCTAACTCATTTCCAGGCTTTAGGACTCTGCACCTCTCTATTGTGAATAAACTTCTTGCCTGCTGTTTTACGACACCTCTTCAGACTGACCTGTAGGAACTTCCTCAAAATTCTTGTTAAAGACCTGAGCATTGTTCATCCCAGCAAAACCTTACTTTAAATTCCTATGAACTCCATAAGACTTCCATGGTGTACAAACACAGCATACTAACTCTATGGAAATTCACTTGGTGTAATGATGAAGTTGTAACAGGAAGGTGACACTGGGTGAAACAAAGCATTAGAGTGCATGGATTTAAGGGCTAAAAAGGCAGGACTTGCATGTGCAGCCTCTCCCCGCTTCAACCAAATAGTGCCTCTAACTGGGTCATTGACGGGGCCATAGAGCGAGGCCTCAGCAGTGAATAATGCCCTCCTTTCATGTGCAGGATTGATTGGAGATCAGGCCAGTGTGGATTTCAGGGATCAGATTTTGACGGCTTCACTTCACAGCCTATCAAGCATGGCCAGATGTAACATAGCTACACTGACTGATCAAGGGGCCCCGTGTCAGAGCATGAAGCAAACTGATCTGCTACAATAGAGGCACAGGATTGACCTATGAGGTGATTACATAACTCTCACCACAATGGCACAGCCTATGTCTGGATTTTACAGTTTTGAAACAAGAATTTAATGTATAACTCGTGGTGGTAAAATAATATATGGTTTGACAAGTTGGGAAATGTACGCGTTCACTTTCTTGCAGATGAGAAGATCAATACCACTCTCACGCCTGTGCGGTATATGTAGCTAGATCTGGCAGCTCATTAGCTTAGCTTAGCATATAAGACTGGAAACATGGGGAAGCAGCTAGCCTGGTTCTGTCTAAATGTAAAAGATGTGAGCCGACCATTACCTCTAGCTTACTAATTACCACGTCTTACGTGGTTTATTTAATTCATACAACAACTGACGCGTAAAAACAGTCCATTATGGTTTCATGGGGGGTCAGGTGGCCTACATGTATTGATCATTTCACTGCAATCACAATGCTAGGCAACAGCTTGGCTTCATGTCAGCTAAGGTCATTCACGTACGCTGCAAAGCACTCCCACAGGAAATTAAAAAGGACCCATTTAGAATGTGTATGTTGTCAAATTTGGCCTGTGGCAGGGACTTCCTGGAGTCTATGGTTCACACCTATCAGTTTCTGTATGGCTTAAACAAACTAAATATAACGCGGCAATTTGTGAGCCTTACAGAGGTGTTGGTAGGCCGACTTTTTAACCTTTGGACGGAGCCAGGCTAGCTGTTTCCAAGATTCTAGGAACAGTGCTGGGCTTTGAAAACAATTTGACATAGAGGCCAAATGTGGACTTAGAACATCTGGGCCCGTCATGTGATGCCATGGAGCCCAGAAAGACTTTTCCCCATAGACTTACATTGTGAAAGAGACGTCTGTAAATGAGTGGCCACATTTTTTTGAGCATCACAGCCCCCACGAAATGCTACGTTTCACTATCAGGATTGAATATATTCAGTCTGATAACATTTCAAAAGTCTAGAAGAGCTGCATGATTAAATTATTTTATCCTCATTCAAGTTAGCTAAATTGGAACGTAGCCATTTAGCTGCCAAAAATCTCTCATGCACTTGCTCTTTGGGCCCCATGATGTTTAAGACACTGTGGAATCAGAGCTTTTGAGGCTTCATTTGCCAACTTTTATAGAAGTGAACGGCGTCCTGTCTTGGACGCTGTATCCAGTTCACTTAATACATCCATGGCTGTTTCTCCCTGTCTCCAGACCTTATGCTAAACTAAGCTAACTACCTCCTGCTGGCAGCTTCATTTAGTGCACAGACATAACAGTGGTATCTGCACTCTCTGCAAGAAGGCAAGAAATAGTTTTTTTTCTGATAATGTTGAACTAATCCTTTAAAGCAAGGGTCAACTGATGTTTTTTTTTACCCAATCGCAAGAATAATGGCACTGTAGGTTTCTGCAAACCATGGATATGTTACATTTGCACATTCATATAGCACCTATGTTGAAACTTCAGGATTCTTTACGTCTCAATTTTCAGTTTCATGTTGAGACAGCACCATGGTGTGGTTAGGTCAAGACACAACTTGGTTAAGGTCAGACAAGCATTATGTTGTAGCTTAAAATACCTGGTTCGGGTCGCTACCTCAGCTGGAAATGCCCCAAACTCTCATTACAAAACACTTGCTTATGTAAGTGTCGACCAGTGCTGTCTTGCTGTCTGCTGCTTGGCAGCATAGACTGTAAAAATAATGCATGTAGCTATTATGACATCACACACTGGTTTGTGGACTCCCATTTTGAAGCCTCAAGTTCAGCATATCAGTTGTCGCCATCTTGTTTTTTTGGAGCCAGAAGTTACCATACAGTATTTGTGTGATGAGGTTAGCAGTGTGGAGGAGCGAGGGATGGATCTGGCTCAGAAGCAGAGGACACTACCTGCTAAATAGCCTCTCACTCAAAGCGGCCCTGCTTAATAATGTGTAACCTTAAGCCTTAATAAAATGTAAACAGGTGAGTTGTATAAGAACTCACCCCCTGTACAGTTGTCATGAACAGGGAAATTAGCAGAGACTAAAACCATTTTTTGTACCAGGCTGTAAACAGGTTTATATCTGCTGTCCAGTTGGGCATTTTAACATTGGTGTCTTTGGGGACTGACTGGTTTCTGGAGCCAGCCTTAAGTGTCCATTCAAAGAAGTGCAGGGTGTTGGCACTTCCGTGTTGGCTTCATTTTTCAGCCCCAGAGGTGACCGCTGCCTGGCAACTGTCTCACCAAGGTGTCATGCTGTCCGCAACCTCATCCTTCTACCGATGAAGAACTCACCTCACATACATATAATCTGAGCTACGTCATAACTAAACAAATGTAACATATCTCAGGTTTGCAGAAATTTACAACATTTTATTCTAGAAACTGGGCAAGCTGATGAAGATATATATGTAATATTAATATGTATTTCTTTTGTAAGGCAAAGACAGTTGGTAATATATATATATATCTATCATACATTTATACTGCTTTATACTTGTGAGTAATGGATAAGAGGTCATTTAAATTATATACTATGATAGGTTTTTGCAAGATAGATATTTGGTAATTGAAATTATACACATATACGCAAAACGTAATAATAATGATGTATTTAGAAAAGTTTAAGGTATAGATTTATCTGTATAAGAAAGCCATCTGTTTCATTTCACTCAATGACCTATGGAAGAGGGGTTTGGATTAAATAAGTTTATACTTCCTCCCACTCCTTTTCGAATGTGTAAATTAAAGTAACTATACACTGACAATTGCTTTTCATTATGCTTTTCATTTTTGTAAATATCACTTTCTTTCTGTCTGCCTGCTTGTTTGTATGTTCATGTCTTTTTTACATGTTTGAAAATAACATCAAACATCACCTCAGTGACTTTGAGTTTTGAGAGATTTGTGAATGAAATGCTGGCAAAACACTTTCTGCAGAGTGCAACCACACAGCTGTTTTTCCACCAGATGGCGCTCTTGTATGTGTTGTTTTCTCTTGTCATTGTCCAGTATACTGTAACTGTACACAAATTGTGTTGACCTCACTGTCACTGAACCAGTGGGCACCTGTGTGGATCAAGAACATTTCAGAAAAGACAAAACTCACACCTCTCTCACTGCTGCAACAGGTGCTACAATTTAAAAATCCTTCTATATGTCATTATTCTTTCCTCTTTTTTGAGGTTTTGTTTGAGGTGGGCTGTTGTTTACAGCATGGAAAATACAGTTGTGTGTGGCCTCCATGTGAGCGTACATTTTCCAGTCTATTAATGGCAAGATGAAAGCCACAAGTCTTTCACTGAAAAAGAGTCACGATGGCCGGTAAACACCCAGGATGACCACAGACATCACAAGAAATGTAAAGGCAAAGATCCTCCCAAAAGACCAAGATTTCAGAAACAATTCTACTTTTAAGCACTTTCAATTTCCATTTCCCTCTTAACTGCCGTTAGAGGAAATGTCTGTTTCCTCAAGACCTCCGTTCTGTATGACTTGGAGATGGTTTCGTGCAACTGGCTGAACTCATACATAAACTAAAAGCTGTGTTACATCAATGTGAAAAAACATGAATAAAGGAATTCCAGTTATCAGAGTGAAACTCTTGAATTGTGTTACTTTGGACGTTTATGCTGAAATCTAATTGCATAATAGGAAATAGATAAAGAGTCATCCACATCTACTTTCACAGTTTTCTTTTCTTTTTTTGTTATTTCATTAAAAAACTTAGACATTTAAATTGTATTAATGGTAATAGTTCATATTTGTTTTACTATTTTATTTATATTGAGTCATTTTAAGGTGGATTTTGTTTGAAAATACTTTTAAAAAATAAAGCTGATTATAATTTTGAGACCCAAATTGTTAAAGTAAAATAGAAAAGCCAATATATGTTTAAATTCAATGTATGATCATTATCAAAGACTGCAATCTGGATCCAAGCAGGCTTTAAAAAAAATAAGGCTTTGAATTTACGTGTGAAATTCGTGGAAACCTGTCAGTCATCGTGAGACTTCTTCAAATGAACAAAAACGGGAAATCCCTCCACAGGGCCATACTATATATAAGTGAAGTGTGCTATAAATCATGGATAGTGTTCAGTTGAGGTCAATACTTAAGACATTCCTCAACAGAGGCCATGAACATCCTGATTGGTGAGTAGTGGTGAGGTAATGTTTGAAACATGCTGCTTTCTCTTCCTCTGCTGATCAGCCCCAGACACAGCACAGACTCTGGAGGAAGCATTGGACTAGTAGTGTGTGGATTCAAAGTTGATTTTATAGCATCTGGACCTGTTTTAAGGAGTAGAAAGTATACTTATTATGATTTTATATCAGCTTAAATTGTCGCAGTGGCTGTGTTTTAATTGCTGTAGTCACTTTTGGCATTGGTTTCACATTACAGTGACTATTCCCAACTCATGCAGCTATTCAGCCTGAGGGGAGACATGCCCAGTGCTGCAGCACAGAGGAGCTGCTGAGGAGAGAGACAGGCTTTGTTCTGCCTGTTGTCCTCACACTCACACACACACTTTGTGCTGGGTGTATAAAAGAGGATTGTTTTTGATGCCTCGACGGTGACGACTGTGATTTTTTTCTCCTGTTGCAGTTATCGCCCTCCACTCCTACATGGCCACCTTTGCCCGCAGCGCACCTCTGCCGGAGACGAGCGCACTTGTTGAGGGTCCGCAGTTCCAGGAGCTGGTGCAGAGGAGCCGCAGCTTGATAGAGAAGATCCTGCTCTCCATTCCCGACACGCACAAATCCTGCATTCATACAGAGGTGAGAGACTCGGTCGATAACGTGCTGGTTTCGCCTTGTTTCGCTTTGGTTTTAATATGGCTTCGACAGAGCTTTAACACAGCGGGTGGTGAATCAGTGCAGGTCTGTCTGAGCCCGTAAAAGGGCCTCTGCATGATCGAGGAGCACTGTGCCCACGTTAC
>JAPZEB010000014.1:18050493-18069969 GCA_029783705.1 Chaetodon striatus | reverse complement strand
TAAAGATCGATGACACATCTCCACTTATCCCCACTGTGCAAAAATGAAGCCAAACTATCAGATAAGGCCACTGCCATTTCGCACTGGTGACGTCATTTGGAGCCAGAGTCTGTCTCTCAAGTTCCCCCCCATACACCTGTCCAACCAGATGCAAGCAGTGCCACTGAACGGGAGCACACCGATTGGCACATAGCATCAAATAACTAATTATAACCAAACTTATCAGAAAACCGAACACTTGCACATACAGCAGCGTGATGGAACCAATTTATTTTAAGGGTACTGGCATCACTTTTGGGGAGCTGTCATGACGTCCATCTTTATCATACAGTCTATGTCCCTAATCCATACAACCACATAAATTGCAGTTTAATACCTCTGAATACGACCCACAGGAGCTTTTCTTAAATTAGTGCATCTAACGGGGGACGACAGAATAGCTTATATGACCACTAAAGATCGCACTTTAAACACATGGGTAACGTTACGGAACAGTTGCAGTTGCATTAAAACAAAGTGGTTAAGTTTAGACAACAAAACTCCTTTGTTAGGTTTAGAAGAAGCATCATGGTTTGGCTGAAAAGGTAACGTAACATGATTCACGTGACGTATGTCATTTGAGTCGTTGACACGTTGATACGTTGACATACTGTGTTTCGTTGTTAAAATAACTCTACATTGACTTTTGGTTTCACATGGGACCTTAGTATCAGTCTCCTAGATAAAAGTCCAGTACTTGTTTGACCCATCCACCTCCCCTCCCTCCCAGCCTAGGACTTTCTTGCTCTTTATACTACATCACCTAACACTCTCCTTTACTCCCATAATAATTACCACAGCCATTGGAGCTTGAAGCCTCACAAAAAACATATGTATGGGTCATAATTTCTGCATGTAAAAATGCCTTATGTGGTTGTATTCTCAAAGAACAGCATGTTGAACACTCTGGCAGATGTAGATATGTACGTATAAAAACGGCTCATTCCAAGGTAACAAAAACACAATGACTCTCAGTCTCAGATGAATATGCTCTAATGAAAACAGTTATGAATGTAATATCCATTTCTGCCAATATGTCCCTCTAAATCCTACAGACTAAACGTTTAAAGGAATTTCTTGATATTTCGAAAAACTTTTTTGCCAAGACTTAGATGGGAAGATTGATACCATTCTCCTCTGTGAGAGTGGTATCAATCTTCCCATCTAACTTTTGGCAAGAGCACAAATAGAGAGGGGAACTCCCTCCCCTTCTGGTGAACCACCATGGGACCTTATTCTGGGAGAAAAAATCATACTCTAGTCAGCTGTGCCATGAATTGCACAAATGATTGTAAATATAAAAGTTAATTTTGCAAGTCAAGAAAGAGTTTATCGTAAAACTGTTGAAGTATGAGACTGAAAATACGTAATTAAAGAGACTACACCCCAAAAAGTCACGTGAGTGATGTCAAGACTACTCACATGTACTCACATGACTGATGTGTCTTGTTTCCCAGCTGACAAAGAGACCAGGAGTTGCTGGATAAATCTCATCAGATAAGACAATGTTACATTTGAGCCTTGGGAATGGCCACGTTAGAGGTGGTGACGTATATTGTGCGAGATGAAAGATGTAGTTCACTGGGCCATTTCACACAAAACTAAGTGGTACCATGACAAACCTACAACAAACTGCGACTGCAAACTGTTTTTTAGCTGGACAAACATCGTATGTGTAATTCATGTCACATACTTTCTTTTTTTCCTCATTTCATTTTAAATGGATGAAATAGTATTAAGACCATGTTCAGCAGCAATGTGACCAGTTTATTCTACATGTGATCTTTAGCAACACTCCAGTGTCTGCAGTATGTACCTATAACTTTGCAAAAAAGACAAATCAGCGTAAAACTAATCCTGTGAGTTAATTTGGTTTAGTTTGATGTTTTTCCTGTTGGTGTTACAGCACACAGTTGGCGGGAAAGGCAGAGCTGATCAAACAGCATGTAATTATATGTGAACACGAAACTCATTTTACATTCCGCCATTTCGCTCTGCCTCCCAACAGCGAACAACACGTGTTTCTTTGCCAAGTGCCTGTACGTGTGTAAGACAGAATACGCCGTGTGCGGGGGCCCCGACCTGCTGGAGGGCTCGCTGTCTGCCTACCTGCCCGGCCTCAGCATCGCTCCACGCATCTCCATCCCCAACCCCTGGATACGCTCCTACACCTTCACTGGACGAGAGGAGTAAGACCTCAATCTCTGTGCACTCAGAAAGAGTAACATTTTATTTCATAGGAAAATACTTGCATTTAACATCCTATAATATAAATACACTGAACAAAAACATGAAAGCAACACTTTTGTTTTTGCTCCCATTTTTCACAAGTTAAAATAAAAGACTTTTTCTATGTACACGAAAGACTTATTTCTCTTAGACTGTTCACAAATTTGTATAAATTTGTGTTATCTATCCACCTTATAGCTGTGACATATCAAGATGCTGATTAAACAGCATCATTACTACACAGGAGTGCCTTAGGTTGGTTACAATAAAAGGTCACTCTAAAAATGTGCAGTTTGATCACACAACACAATGTCACAGATTTCCCAAGTTTGAGGGTGCATGCCATTGGCATGTTGACTGTAGGAATGTCCACTAGAGCTATTGCCCATGATCATTTTATCATTTGGCAGTACATCCAACCAGTCTCACATTGACAGACCACATGTAGATCATTTCTCTAAATGTGTAGATCATGTCTTATCAGACTGGTTTAATGTATTGCCAAATTCTTGGCTGCTTTACCTGCTTAACGTGTGGTTACACGTGGCCTGCTGTTGTCAGGCTGGTTGGTTGAACTGCCAAATTCATGCCAATGCCATTGTTATGCTGACTGCATTGCCCGTTAACGGAATGGTCTTTTTACTACCATAGGTCATTTCCATGAATTTGTCAGTACATCCAGTCGGCCTCACATTCACAGACCATAAAAGTGATAATTTCTCTCGAGGTGTAGATCATTTCTGTACTACCAAATTCTTGGCAGTACGTCCATTTGGTCAAGTGAGCCAGTCCAGGAACTCCACATCCAGCTGCTTTACCTGCATGATCATGTGAGACCAGCCACTAAGATGAGCTTCCCTGAGACAATATCTGACAACTTGTGCGGAAAGTCTTTGGTTGTGCAAACCAATTATGGCATCAGGTGTTAGGGTGGCTGGTATCAGTTGATCTTATGGGTGAAGACGCTGGATGTGAAGGTCCTGAGCTGGTGTGGTTGCATATGACCTGCAGTTGTGAGGCTGGTTGGTTGAACTGCCAAATTTGTGCCACTTCCATTGGTATGCTGACTGCAGGAATGTCCGTCATTGCTGTTGCCCACTAACAGAATAGTGTTTTTACTGCCGTAGGCCGTTTCCATGAATTTGTCAGTCCATCCAATCGGCCTCACATTCGCAAACAACATGTAGATCATCTCTCTAGACATGTAGATTATTTCTCATTCAACCAGTTGGATGTACTGGCAAATTCTTGGCAGTACATCCAACAGTCGATCTTGTAAATAAGGATGCTGGAAGTGAAGGTCCTGAGGTGGTTTGGTTACATGTGGTCTGTGGTTGTGAGGTTGGTTGGTTGTAGTGCAAAAATCATGGAAACAACATTGGAGACGAGTTATGATAGTGAAATTAACATTCAGTTAACTGGCAACAGCTGTGGTAGATGTTCCTACACTCAGCATACCAAGGGTACAATCCATCAAAACTTTGGACGTCTGTGTCTTTGTGTCAAGTGATCAAACTGCACATTATAGAGCGGCCTTTTGTCGTGACCATCCCAAGACACACCTGTGTAGTAATTATGTTGTTTAATCAGCATCTTGATATGCCACACATGTCAGGTTGATGGATCATGTTGGCAAAGTGTTCACTATCATGGATTGTTTGAGAGAAAAAAGCCTTTTATGTACATAGAAAAAAGTCTTAGACCTTTAATTTCAGCTCGTGAAAAATGAGAGCAAAAACAAAACTGTTGCTTTTTTGTTATTTGAATATGTGGCAAGGGTGTTGTTGAAAATATGTTCACCAAATGGTTTGGTTAAAGGTAAAACATGGTGGGAATTTACAGTCTTTTACTGTCTATGATCCAGCTGCGGTTGAGTCAGTTGGTGGCCTCCAGTCAGATTGTAAATTTTAGTATTTTCAAAATACAATAAAAGACCAGATTGCCCATAAATTCTGTTTTTGCTGAATCAAATCAGATGTTTATCTCTTTGGTCAAAGGCTTTTCCATTTAAGGGTAAAAGAGATGAAAGAGTGCTTTGTTTAATTTTACCCTTTCTTTCTTTACTGCAAGATTCACTAGTCATCCAGCAGCCTCTTCCTGTTTTCTTCCATAAATCTGCAGCAGAGTGGGTTTCATCATTGTCTCATTATAATAATGCCCCAAAATCTAAATGAACTGAAGGGTAGCTTTAAACACTGTTTTCTCACATTGTTTCAAACGTGTGGTCAAAATGTTGTAAACAGTTCCTGGATCAGAACTTTTGAATGATGTTATTTATGTCTGTGTGTTTTAAAGGTGGGAAGTGAATCCCTTCTACTGTGACAATGTAAAGCAGCTGTATCCCTATAACTCAGGCAACAGGCTCCTCAACATCATAGACATGTCCATCTTCGACTTCCTCATAAGTATGTTCATCGTCTACTGTTCACATGAGCGCTACAACTTTTACTGTCAGAATCTTTCCATTGAGTTTTTGTCCCTGTGTCACAGGCAACATGGACAGACACCACTACGAGATTTTTACTAAATTTGGAGACGAAGGATTTCTTCTCCACTTGGACAATGCCAGAGGGTAAGACACAAATAACACAGAACATTTAATTATGGTGAACTTAGACTTTTCGGTTTCATTCCCTCATTGCATCTTGTGCTCAGGTTTGGGAAGCACTCTCAAGATGAGATGTCCATCCTGGCTCCACTAACTCAGTGCTGCATGTAAGTGCCACGTTTGTTTCTTTGGGTATTTGAAAGGTTTAAAGATTCTGTATGTGACGTTGTGATAATTAATATAGCAGCAAACAACTATTTGCTATGTGAAGATATAGCAGAGTAAAGGCATCCTGAGTCATGCTCCGTCCATGTGCTGTAATTCGAGCTTCTCTGTTTTTTGTTGTGGTAGTTGGTCTGGCCATGCGTTTGTGGTGGTGCATGTGAGTGTGTGTGTGTTACACTGGCTAGCTAATTGTTGCCGCCCTTTACGGTGTTAACATGGTAGTTACCGCTGATAACCGTTATGAAAGCGGAACATCCACTTTTGGTTACCCCACATTGTTGCTGTTGCTAGCACTGTTGGCGCTGTCAACACCATTAGCTGCTAGCACCCAAATCAGCCCATAGATACTGGACCCAAAGATGGTGCTTATTCATTCCAATGGAATTGCTCGCTTGGCGCATATGCCAAAAGCTGTCCAGCATCTGGGCAAACTTCCCTGGTATGCGGCCCATTGAATGTGCACAATAGTGTTTCTCCCATGAGTTCCCGCTCAGCTCGTAGACGCTACATTGTGATGATGTCACTGATTTTTTAATCGCTTTTCTTGACTAGAATGTTTTTTTTATACATATCAGATATTCATAATAGAAGTAGTCATAATTAATCTTTTTGCTGCAATACCATGAGTGGCCACTGGGAAAAATTGGCAGCAAGACTGAGTAGTGTTCCTGGGGGCCTGACTCGGCCACCTACATTTTCTTCCTTAAAATTATTTTTAGGGCTTTTTTGCCTTTATTGGATAGAGCAGCGGAAGATAGGTGAGGAGGAACAGAGAGCGGGGACGACATGCAGCAAAGAGCCGCAGATCAGAATTAAACCCAGGACTCAGCCCACACACTTAACCAAGTGAGCTACCGCACACCTCTCCGCCACCTCCATGTTGAGAGCTGTTTGCAGGCAGCCTTTGCTCACACCCTGAATGTTGCATACAGCTGTGTATGTACTCTTTGTTCATAAATAGAGAGACCTAGTGTCATTTTCAAAGAGGCAAACGAGTTTGGGGAGGAAAATGACTTTCTCACCCTCCTTCTTTAGGATAAAACGCTCCACACTGCTGCGGCTCCAGCTCCTGGCCCGACCAGAGTTCAGACTCAGCGATGTAATGAGAGAGTCCTTGAATGGAGACCCTCTACAGCCGATCCTGACGGAGCCCCACCTCTTAGCGCTGGACCGCAGGTTACAGAAGGTCCTAAAAACAGTCCAGCGCTGCGTCCGGAGGCTGGGCGAGGACGAGGTGATCACTAAGGACTTTATCAAATCCACAGGGAAACCTCAGACCGCCACAGAGACAGAAAAGGTCAGGTAACCCAGGATGTCGTTGCTGCTCTCCATTGCTGCTCTTTGCACCGTAGATGACTTCACAATGAAGCACAGTTGGCTCAGATGGTTTTCAGGAACAAGCCATAAATGGAAGACGCTGTGAAATCTTGAGAGCTTGTCAGAGAGGAGGGAATCTTACTGTGGAGGTTCAGGACGTGAATCACTGCAGGCCTTAAATTCCTATCACAGAGGGATCCTTTTTATTTGGTTTTGTTCCTCTCATAGTCATAAATTCCCTTCGATGACAAGGCTCCAACTTTTCATGTCCACCACACCATCAGATAGATTTGGAATTAATACTTTTAAATTACACAAATTTAAACACCAAAAAGCAGTAAAAGTATCAAGAAATGCAGATTTCTTCGAAACAGGCAATCTCTCACTGTCACACACATCAAAATCAGCAATACAGTTAATATTCATAACAGAAAGCTGCGATGCACTGGATCAATCGTTTACCAAATTGATGCTCGTGAATATTGTGATTATGGAAAGAGAGATTTGTGTGTCTATGTGATGTTATAATTATAAAATAAAATTATTTTGAAGAGAAACTACCACCTGCAAGTAATCGCAGTGTCAGTGTGTTTTTGGATGCATGTGTGTGAGAAAAGTACTACCTATTAAAACAGCCATGTAGTTTCCTCCACCCCGTTTTCCAGACTTGTAAATCCTTCAGTGTTTAAACGGCTTTACCACGTCGCTGTCAACTAAAACAGGCTGAGACAGAGTAACGACAAACCTAAAGCAACTGAGAAATGTGTGGTATATATTACCACCATAATAACTCCAACATTTTCCTTTTATTATTCTGTGTTTTCCTGTGAACATGCTGGAGTTTTGACCTTTGTTATTGTCTTTGTTCTTATCTGACAAACTTGAAACATTCCAGGTCTCCCTGTGATTTAGAGTAAGACGAATAACCACAGCTATTTTAAAGAGACTTCAGAGTTGGGGGAATGACACCAAATAAAGTCAGACATCAGCCTGACAACACAAGCAGGGAGGCTGATAAGCGGCGAGATCATAAAATGTGCACTACACTGCTGGTGAATACCTTCATACCACAGTTTATCTTCTTTAAAAAACCCAGCGGCAGGAATACACTTTTTAAAAGCCCTGTCGAAAATGAAGAATGGCAGATTAGGAAATGAAGGAACACACTGAAATTTTCCAAATAACTAAATAGCAACAATTTTAAAGCGGCAAATGTTGGTGTACTCTCCCAGAGCCAAGTACAATTTTTAATAATTAAGTTTAAAACTTTTGCTCATTATTTGAAAATATCACAGCATGGAAAAATGACCTAAGATGTCTAAAGTCATAAAAATCCTTTTAGAGGAAAAACCGAATGATCGTTAACCAGAAAAAGCATCTTTAAAAATAATGAGAATTTACAGACAAGGAATGAAGGAAAGGTAAACATCTATAACGTGGGTGTAGATTAAAATATATTACACTTCTTATAGAGTTTTTAGTACAGGAGTAAATACCAGTTATCATTAGAGTCTTCTGCACTCAGAGCAGTGACATGTCTCCCCCTGGTGGACATATGTCATGTTACAGCTGTTGTTAGAGCCACGTTACACACTCTTTATCCAGTTTTAGTGAGATTGTCTTTAAAACTAACTTCATATAATTTAAAGTAGTTAGTGCAAAAGCCCAGTTACAGTAACAGGAGGTGATTACATAACTAGGAGTCCATTAAAAGCATCCTGAGTGGGACTGTGTGATATGAGGAAAATATGTGTTAATGTTGAATATGACAGTAACTATATTACTTTTGATACTTTTGATGTCTGTCCAGAATCATTATATGTGCAGTGAAGACATTGAAAGAATTTATTATAAAGTTATTAAGTGTAATTTTTGGTGAAACGTTGATGCTTCACACACATCTTCCCCCCAGCAGCACAGTTTCACAGTGGGCACCCAAGATTACTGTCACCAATTCAGTATCCGACCAAATGTCTCCCCTTCTGTTATGGCGTTTAATAACAGCCAAAAAAAAGTGCTTTTGAGGAACATTATGATGTCACAGTGAAGAAGACCTTTGTCACTTCATAGGGTAATCCTATCAGACACTTGCATGAAATGTTGTCATAATTAGCATATGAGTTCTGGAGCTATCATCAAGAACCTGTCTTGTCAGATCACAGTGACCTTTGACCACCAAATTCCTATCACTTCTTTGGCACAAATATCCATCCAGAAATTTGAATATTCTACACATTATGCACTCACCAGCCACTTTATTAGGTCTCCTGTTCAACTTCGCATTAATGCAAATAGCTAATCAGCCAATCAAATGGCAGCAACTCAAGACAACCTGGTGAAGTTCAAACCATGCATCAAAATGGGGAAGAAAGGTGATTTAAGTGACTTTGAGCGTGGCATGGTTGTTGGTCTGAGTATTTCAGAAACTGCTAATCTACTGGGATTTTCACACACAACCATCTTAAGTTTACAGAGGATGGTCCGAAAAAGAGAAAATATCCAGTGTCAGTTCTCTGGGTGAAAATGCCTTGTTGATGCCAGAGGTCAGAGGAGAATGGATAGACTGGTTCAAGATGATAGAAAGGCAACAGTAACTCAAATAACCACTGGTTACAACTAAGGTCTGCAGAAGACCATCTCTGAACCAACAACATGTTGGACCTTGAAGCAGATGGGCTACAGCAGCAGATAATGACAGCAGGTGCCACTCCTGTCAGCTAAGAACAAAAAACCGAGGCTACAGTTCACACGGGCTCAGCAAAATTGGACAATAGAAGATTGGAAAAACATTGTTTGGGCTGATGAGTCTCGATTTCTGCTGCGACATAGTTCAGACGGTAGGGTCAGCATGAGTCCACGAGTTCACTGTGCTCCAATGGCCTCCACAGTCACCAGATCTCAATCCAATAGAGCACCTTTGGGATGGGGTGAAACAGGAGATTCACATCATGGAGGTACAGCCAACATATCTGCAGCAATTGACGTGATACTATCACAAATGCAGCACGCAACTGTTGCATCTGTCAGTGAAAAGTATTCAACTTTCCATCACTCCTGAAAGCACTGTGGATTTGAAGCTTCTTTGTTGTGGCCATGTCAGGCACCTGGCAGGAAATGTCTGCTGCTAGGTAACCATTCGATGACACATTCATTCTGCCTGCATAGTTCTTACTTGATTAATGTCTACAAACTGTACTACAACGCTGCCATTGTGAGGTGGAAAAAAAATATGCAAAGTGATCTTGCTTGATTGACCAATATTGTGTGGTGAGCCATGTATAGTATATGTTAGGGGTGCACGATAATGTCAGGGTGTCATCGGTATCAACCGACAGCTTTAATATTAACTATTAGAATCAGCCAACATGCTTTTGTTTAATTTTGCACAATGAATTAATATAACATACGTAGAAAAACATTGTATTTCATGTCTCCATCTGCTGGTGGGCCGTCACTATAAGAGCAAGAATGTATAATATGATGTTAATTTCTCTACAGAAGAGACTTGTTGAGCACTAAAATTGGGTGGGAAAAAATGGATATATCAATATTGGTGTAGGTTATTGACCAAATGAGTTATATTGGATATTACCAAAAAAATCCAGGCTCATGCATCCCTTGTATATTTTGATAGTCAAGCCAAGGGCCATTTGCCCTGAGGCAACACAGTACGATAATGGTAAAGGGAAAAAATGGTTATGATTTAAATACCTTTAAGTTTAAAATTCATGCCATATGAAATTGAAAATCATTAAAAATTAGCTCTTTTCATGAGTTTATTTGTCCGAACATTACCCTCTGACAACACTGTAACATAGTGGAACAGCCTTTGGGAGTGAATGCAACAGTGTAAGCACATTTTAGCAAACTTAACATAAACAATTAAACAAACCCAACTGTCATGAATCCCCTTCAAAGTGTTTGATTATTTATTTTACATCTAAATTGCTGGTTTTTAGTTTCCTGGTGTGTGTCTTTCCTGACATACTGTTTGTTGCCACCATCTGTTGTGTTGCTGCTGGGTTGCTAGCAGCTTGTTGTCTTCCTCACAACTAAATTCTGATTTATCCAAACCAAAATTAACTGGGAGCACTCATTTTTCCCTCTTCTACTGTGGAAAGTCATAGAATAATATTGCATCCATTCTGTAAATGGAAGAAAAGTGTGTGTAAAATAAAAGAATACAGTATACTCTGCAGAAAGGACCCACAAAGTGCACAGTTATAGTGGACTATACAGTGTCATAGCATGAACTTTATTACCACTAACATTATTAAATGTATCTAGGTTAATCTGCAGAGATAAAAAAAAATGTGACAAATGGTATACATTTAAACAGTATATAAACCTAAATTAACAATACCAAAAAATTACATGGTTTAATTCCATAAACGTACGACGTTGCTTTAAGGCAACATTTGCATTTTAGCAATTTTCTAATGCTTAATTACTTAATTACTTATCAAATGAAGTTCATTCAACAATTCTAAATTAAACTTCACTCATCTATTTTTGTGAATCCATTTTTTACAGCATAAAATGAAAGAATAAAGACTGTGCCCCCAAAAAGGGACTCAACGTGGCCTCCAGAGAGTCATATTACAATAAAAACAGTGCCACTGATTTCCTTAGGGCCCTGGGTTTTGTTTTTTTTAATTACTGAAACATAAGTAAGGATGTATTGTGTGTCTTGTTTCAAATTTTAAATGACTTTTACTTCATTTTTGACCAATCATCTGTTTCATGGCTAACAGTGAAAGGCCTTGTTGTCTTATGTAACCAGCCCATTCAGTTGTATGATTCACTGCAGTTTCATCATGTTTTTGTGTGTCAGTTCACGGCTTTTCAACAGGGTTTTTTGTCTATTATGTCACACCTTAGAGGTGGAAAGCAAATATTTATCATGAAATTATTCAAGATCATAGACATAGACAGCAGGCTAGAAATGGACTTTAATGTGTGACTATGTCCAAGTCAAGTTTAAGATTTGTACCTTTATTAAGAGGTAAAAAAAAACAAAAGACAGTATTACGGTAAAAACTGATCACTTAATTCACAACAGAAGACCCCACAAACCACACGTGATTTTAGAAATGTACTGAAGGTGTTTTAAGGTGTTGGTGTTACAAAAAGATCTACTCAGTCTGCATAGTTTTTTTTAACTGTCTCGTCTTTTGCAGTTCATGTTAAAAGGGATACTGTTCTCCATATCAAACCACCCAACTACTTCTGCGAGTGAAGGTCCTGTATTGAGTCTGAGCAACAAAGACCTTCATTCTGCCTGACACTGGAGACGTTGTCCTGGCTAGAGCGAGGTCTGTGTCCTGGGACAGAGCGATGCCAGCCAGCAAGAGATGATCCATGCTTCCTGGCATAGTCCAGGTAGGCTTGGGATGGAGGGGTGATGAGGTTGTGAGGTGTATGTGTGTGTGTGGAGGCGTATTTGGGGAGAAGGATCTCTGTTGCCTTCCACTGAGAGCTGCATTAGAGAAGGGTGCTGACAGATTTGAGTCTACCCCAGGGGAGACCAGAGAGACTGTAGTCGCAGTTCTGTGTCTGTTCTCATGACTTCACTGCTGGGACAGACCCAGTTTTGCTGACTCTTATTTTTCTTCTCAGTGACTGTGGAGCTCACTGGCATTTAGTTTGTGGTACTCAAAGCCCCCCAAAATCACCTTACAGTGAATAGTTTGGCACTTATTTCTACAGAAAGAAGACACTCTTTACACTTCACAGCATGCGTTGTTGATTTTTATAAGTATTATTCTGAATGAGAAGATTATCAGTTTCTCAAATGTAATTTTATAGGTGCTTTGTGCACCACAAATGACCTCTAAGCTCCATTGTACTGGGCTGAACAACAGCTGCTATGTTCAAATCTCAGCACCATAACACTTGAATTATGCAGGTTGTATTTATTGTGTTTTTGTGTAAACTATTTATCGAATCAGGGGAAATTGGTAGCCAACCCATTAAGCATCCACCTGTATGGTTTGCACAGCCAGGCAGGAGAGGATCATTTTTATGGAATAATAGAAGTAAATAGAACTAATATTTCATGGCTTGTGCTTGTTACAGTGGACTTACTCTACTCTTTCTGCAGTACATAACTTCACTATCTTGGTCTCTCTTTGTCAGTCCTCTAAAACACACCGAGGGCCTTTGGGCACACATAGGTAATTACCAAGGGTTGAGAGGCAGGAAATGAGAGTGGCCCCCTTATGTCCCCTCAGGTTGTCCAATCATGTTACTTCATGAATCAGGATAGACTAGAGGCACCTACTGTAACCGAGAGGAGATAAGGCACATAATGTGTCCCCATGTTTAATGTGGCACTCAGGTTCCAGCTCCAAGTGACAGCCTTGTTAAGAGTGGACGTTGTCATGTGTCAAAGTACGAGACCAATTCTTTAAAAAAATGAGAACACTGGTTTTTCTAAGGACTGTGTGAGCATGTTCAGATGTAATTGATTAACATCTCTTTCACTTTCCTATGACGTCATGTGTATCTATATATATAGGTACAGATGTCTAACTAGCCACGTGAAAACACCTGTGCAGGTGTGCTGGGCCTTTAACATGCTTGATGTAGCCTATTTTTCTGAGATAGCCTTGTCTGACTCACTGGGTGTAGACTGTGGCTATAAGCCTGTCATTGGGTGCTGAGTTTAGCTGGCATTCTCCGTTCTTCTGCTATCTGCATGTTAGCATTTTCAATATCCCCTTCGCTACAGGAAACAACAATAATTACTTCTGAGCTAACAACCTACACACCGAAAATGGAAAGTGAAAATGGATGAAGATTCGGATCGTACAATAAAGCATACCTGCTTTGTTCACCTCTAGGGCACAGATTATCAAATTATCTTGTTTTTTTCACTTAAGGTTGAATCATGTTTTTGTGGTGTTGTCTTTTGTGGTGCCTTTTTAATGACATTGCTCGCCCCGACCCTATTTGGCAAGAGCACCATCACTGCATGCTGGGCTCGGTGCCACTCAAGACGACTGTGATTGTTTAAAACTTTAAACCAATTTAAACTTTAAAGAAACAGAAACAATCCAGAGTGTCTTTTCCCTTTAATAGAAAGACAATTGAAAGACCTTTCCTCTAGCACTGACAGCACTGTGGAGACAGGTCTGGCTGTGTGGGACAAAAATTAGCCTTAGTGGGTACTTAGCTAGTATTTCGGCAAACAGTAGCACACTCAAGCTTATCACAAAATTGTGTCATGGCCCTTCTGACATGGTTTTAGCACTGTCATCATTTACACCTGTGCTTTTCCTACAGTGGCATGTCAAAATGTTGTATACTGTTGTATAAACCTGAATGAATGATAGGATGAAGTCATCAACCCCTCTGTCTTTAAAACCCTGTGTGCACTTGTTCTGTACTTTTGATGTGTCCTTGGACACTGTTGACAGCTAATGGACAACACCAGTGGGCTCTTGGCTTATCGCACAAGTCGACAAACGTGGGTGGTAGGACAGGGCTGTTGTGTCTTTTCCATTTGGGCAACAGACTACAAAACATGTCTCAGTCATTGGATGAATTCCCATCACACTTGAGACACTTGTGAAGTGTTCAGAACAACATGTAGTCTGTATCTCTTTATAGAACAACTTCATTTATATCTCGGTATGTACAAATCATTGATCTCCAAACTTAGTACTTTGTATTACTCACTTCATATGTTAATTTTAGATTCTATTAATACTCTCACACTTTCATTTTTCACCAGTCTTAACTTTCTTTCACAATCTGCTATAGTAATAAACATAAACATATAAAAATGGAGTTCTTCATGTAATTTTATCTAAATCTAGTGCCCTATAAAAGATTTTCACTTTGCAGTTGCATTGTGTAAAATGGTATAATATTTGAAATAAATTAAACTGGATTCCGGTTTGTAATATATTGCCCATTTGTAACACCATGGGCTGAGCTCATATATTTATGATATAAAATTATTTGTGGTAGATAATATCCTCAATGCAGAAAAGGGTTAGTATATTAACATAGACCTCCAGTGCGTGTCTTTGATTGAGTGATACTATCACAGGAACTAACAGGGAGTACTTTTAGCGGGTAAAGTGTTGGCCACAGAGCCACATGCGGCTTGACACTGAAGAGCTTTATATAGCCCCTTCAACACGATTTCCCCTCATTTTACTGTCATCAAGAGTCCAGGCTACAGGGAGTTTGTTCCAGCATTAATTATAACTAGTCTATATGGGCTGGCTGGCAGAGAGCCTGGCGAGGCCACTTCCTTGCATCCTTCCACATCCTTTAACTGCATCCAGAAGTCTCCTGTAGGTGTAATGCTTTTTGTTTTATATCATGCGAGCAAATGTGTGACCCAGGCCCCAGCTGGCTTAGTCAACTGTTCCCTGGGAGTCACAGAAGGGACATTCCCAAGGGATCCTGGGTGTCAACTTGCAGTTGCGTAATTTAGACAAAATATCAGGATGACGTGGAAAAAATCATCTCAACCTTCTATCTATCTATCTATCTATCTATCTATCTATCTATCTATCTATCCATCCATCCATCCATCCATCCATCCATCTTTTTGTATAAAATGAAATTATAGCATTTAGCACTGGTGTAGTGGTCTACATTGAGGTTGTATCTGGTTGATTCCTGGGCTTCACACTTTTTTTTCAGCCAGCAGGTTACAAGGCAACAGCCTCCATATGGTAATTAATATGTTTTATTTGCTGGAGCTGTGAGTGTGAAGGGAGAGGCTGGTGCACCATTTGCGCTTATCGCTCTGGGACACAGATAACTGCTAACAAAACCTTTATTAAATTGTAACATTTTCTTCTGAGAGATATGTAGAAACAGACATATGAAGTTGTTTATTTAAAAAAGATAATTTGCTTACCTTGCTGGCAAATAAAGGGCCTATAACAGCTTTGCATCTCAGAGCCCTGACCCATTAAGTTGGTAAAGCTAAACTGAAACACACAGTGGACATGAATGCCCAAAAATACTGAGCACAAGAGTACAATGGGATTCTACCAGCTGAGAATTATTTAGGTAACTGAAGTCATAGTCTAGTCATCCCAATAGGCTACCCATCCCATCTGAATGGCATGTCTTTGGGATTACATAGCAATCATGCGAACAAATGGGGCAGTTTTTCTTGACATGCCCTTAATTATCCAGGACCTCTATGTGTCTAATCCTGCTATGACAGTACACCAGTTTGACATTAGAGCTATCAAAAGACATCTCACTTTGAGAGTAAAGTCAAATTCTTGGTTCCGCAACCCGTGTGACACTGATGAAAAATCTATAATGCTCTCATGCATTAGGCGCTCATTAACACTGCCCATCACTAATCCTGAAAGCTTCCCTTCTACTTATGTGTGTGACACCAAGCCACACCAAGCCTAACATACACTACCCCAGCCATGTTACATAATCAAACTTGGCAAATGCCTCCAGCATAGCCTCTGTGATCCCGGTGTCAGTTAGTGCTGAGACCCAACGCCTGAGCTCAGCACAACCAGTGGCCAGCATGTTAATCCCACATCTGTCGCTCACTGTGGGTGACTTAATCACCCCAACCTGAATTATTTAGAAAGAACTGATGGCCGCAGATCTCGTGCCGAGAGTTCAGAATATTCATCACTAGTCAAAAATTTGTTCCGTGGCGCTGATGACGACAGTGTACGAGCAAGCCTGGGCACTTGCATAACTCTTTTAACTCTTTACTCAAAGAGGGCCCTGTCACAGAAAGGCCATACATCTGATCATAGATCACCCATGTACATATAGATGTCATGTATATGTTTGCATGCAATGTGTAATGCTTTATAAAAATATTAATGAAGTCTCATTTGAATCAGAGTGTTGTTAACCATGCAAGCTCCTGTGAGGTTATTGTTGTACCTTGGAAGAGTTCATCTACATTTATGTAAAAAATATCCTTTTATTTAAACTGTGTGTACTGTATATTTGCAAAACGTTTTTAAGAGTGTTATTCTAATCCAATATTATAATATACTTGAAACTGAATCAAAAAACAGTAGAGATGTCCAGTGATTTTGTTGGGCCAGTATTATGCCTATGGTAATATCAGCCTCTTAGGCAAAGTCAAATGTGCAGCCTATTAGGCTGATATTACCTTATCACAGTAATGAGTTTATGTTAGAAACCTGATGTATCATGTATGTTTTTAATGTCCAAATGTCATTATTGATTATGGCCCAAAATATCCAGTATTGCTTAGGCTCTGCTTAACAGTGTAGGACTTTTCACTTACAAGAAAACCTGAATGTCCAGTTACTGTGCGTACGCTTTTTTCACAGAAGACATTTTTACTTGTCATAGTAGGAAATACACAGGTGTTGCTAAAAGCACTGACAATGGCTCTGTACTACTACAGTTTTCTATGGCAGTGAGCCAGTATGCACAGTAACAGGACCCTGAAACTGAATCAGCTAAAATGATTTAGCCATCATAAATTTTATTATTTACACCTGTGTTTTTTTTTCTGTGACATGGCAAAATGTCTTCAGTGAAAAAGGCCCATTGGGGAATTTAAAGGAATACTTCACCCACAAAATGACTTTGTGTATCAGTTAGTTATGTCGTGTTACCTTGACTTCGTAAAGACAAATTTTTTTTTTGTTTTTTGCATGCCTCCATGGAAAACGCTAAACATATTAATTTACTGATTGATTGGGGTCCAGGTTTAACAACAGCAAAACTACATTAAACATGAGCTCTCACACAACTCGTGCAGCATAATCCAAGTCTCATTTATCCAGTCATGTGCTCAGTACTTTCCAAACGTGCATTTTTGCTAAAACCTTACTACATGTAACAGGGTCAATTACACTGTAGTAATATGTGTAACAAATTCAAATATGCATTTGTAATATTAAGTATTATAATTCCAAAATTTGTTTCATTTTATTACCTGGCACACTTAGGCCTCCATAGTCAATATGTGGAATGTTTGATACTCAGTGTCTGTACCCGTATGTTCATCTTTGAGGACTCAACCTATAAAGGTGTGTCTCCTGCCTTTTAGTGCTGTTAAACTGTGTATAAATTCATTTTATGCTAGCATAATCTTGTGTCTCGCTTAATTTGTATAGGGGCTTGAGTTTGTATGGTTGTGTTTGAGAGAGAATTTTGTTTTCGCCACTTGCTGTCAGGAATGAATGGAGATCGCCTCTGAAGATATCCACAGTCTAGGCCTCTTTATATCAACACAACGCAGACATCACCAGGGTCCACTGGTTACATATATAAAACTGAACTGAAGGTGAAACATATTTATGCTCTCTTCAAAGCCAGACTCCAGTGCTAAGGGTTTTTAGTAAAATTGCAGGTGTTTAGGAACTGAGTTTTCAATGGAATAATGAGACTTTGATTATAGTGCATGAGTTGTGTAAGAGTTTGTAAACTAATATAGTTTTGCTGTTGTTAAATTACCAATCAATCAATAAATCAATATGGTTGCTGTTTTCTAAGGAGGAATGTGAGAAAAACAAAGTTGTCATCATGACTTCAAGGTAACACATCATGACTAACTGATATACAGATGGTCAGTGTGTAGGTAAAGTATCCCTTTAATGCTTAAAACATTAAGGTGTCCTCAGTTCTGAGGTAGTAGAGTAATAATGATTCTTCATTTGTTGTTACTCCATTGATCCGACAAAGTCAGCTGCAGGCCTCTTGCCCAGTTCAACAAGGCCAAAAGGCCCCTGGCCGCTGATTGTTTGTGTGTCACAGTGATTAATTGATGAGCCTTCTTGAATAATTGGCTGGAGACCAGGAAGTCATCTGACTGTGGTGACTTCATTCTTGATCTCTCAGCTTTAACCGCCCTCCATGGTGATGTATTACCACAGCTATCACTTCACCCATTTGTTACTCAAGCTTGAGGATGTGCGGGGTTTGTATTTGATTTAACATTTCAGTATGGCCCATGACTGGTGGACCACTCAACAAAAGAGATAAAAACATTTTTTTTTTCACAGTTAGTTTTTAATTGAATAATTTAAATGACTTTGAATTAAAATCAAAAGCCCAGTAGACATTTTGCTGGACATAGGAAGACTTCTACAGAGGTCAAAGGTTTTTCCAATCATCCCTTTAAGAGAAATACCAGTTTAATCATGAGCATCTGTGCTGAAATAAAACAACAGAAATTAAATCATTGAAAAGTGAGACAAGAATCATATTTTTGTCTCTCGATAGTGATTTCATTGTAGTACTCTGATAAAAACAGATAAATATTGATTGCTGTATTCTATCAAAAAGGAACTTTGTATAAAAATAAGCAGGTTTGTTCAGCCTGGCTGCTCCCTATTATAATTTTTATGTTACTATGCTTTTTACACTATAAACCTTTACATTTAGCTAAAACATTTGCGTGTATTTCTTTTTTAAGGGCTCAGGTGGGCAACATCAAAGCTAAAACAATCTACGAAAAAATTATTCAGTAGAAATGCTTCACTTTTTTTTCTTTTTATACATCTTAGTAGGTGTAGAAGCAGGCTTCACACATCAGTGTATAGAACCTTCCCAGAAGGCAATGCGCATAATACATGTTTAGGGTTGGGTAAAGAACGCTTCACTTATTAGCCAAAAAATGCTCTTTATATTTTACTACATCCCACAATTTTCTAAAAAAGCAACATATAACCAAGAAATATCATAGAGTCAAGGATACCGCTAGACTTGAATGACTATAAGGAAAATATTAGTCATTGTGACCAACATAACGACCATTTTATGGTTCTCCTTTGTGTTTTCATGGTGTAGTTTTTATCCTATAGGTTTTCTTTTTAACGCTTATGTATTTTTTTATGTGTGAAAGTTAACTAAAATTGTTTGACAGGGACATGACATCCACATTTTAGTGAGGTAATAGATAAACTGGACTTGATAAACAGTATTTTGTGACACAACATAAACATGTTGAGGTTGGAATGATAAATTCTCACTAAGCATCTAGAATAAGGGATCGTTTTAAATGCTATTGTCCATGCCAAAGAAAAAAAGTTGTCATGCATTATAATTGTGTCTCTTAAAACTACTTTATATAGTGATAGCAAATGATTGAATCTATAACTACAACTTAAATGTTAAGTTGA
>JAPZEB010000014.1:18024849-18037136 GCA_029783705.1 Chaetodon striatus | reverse complement strand
TTATAAGTTAACCTTCCACCTTAAAAGTTGCTGGCAGTCGGCCCAGCGAATTAAGTTATTTTTTTGTCCAACTCCAGCTGCTGCCAGACATCCTTCCATTTGATAGTTACAGTTCACTAATAAAACTCTCCACAGTATGAACAGTGGTTACAAAACCAGCAACAACTCAGCCCCTGAGCAGAGTGACCATCCGCTATTGACCAATCAACAGACTGCAGTGTTCACAGTTCACCTTTTAGTACCAGATCTGTGTGCTAGATGCTCCAACGGAGGGGGGACCAAAAATGGGGAGGGTTAGGAATGGTTCCATTGGTACCATCCACAACTTTTCACAGTGGAGAGGGAAAAAAAGTGGAATGAACTGAACTGTAACGTGCAGCTTGGTGGAAACAGGGCTTTGATGTATCTTTTTGACTTGTGATACCCTGCTACCTTAATAAAAGATACTATGGGTGCTGTGCAGTGCCGAGTGTGTATCAATACATGATGCTGCTGGGTGCTGTGTCTCAGTGCGGAGTGATGCCTTTCACGCTTGTCACCAAAGACTAATCAACAAGGTTTGACCCGGGGATGTATGTGTGTGCCCGTGTGCATGTGTGTTTGACAATATGGCAGTCTCGCCACACCAGGACTCCTGTGTCAGGGGAATTGAAACTGATGTATGCCAATCACTCTATTAGTCAGCTCTCATATTTCATCATATTCCGTAACACTGCTCTACATATAGTCTTCTAGGAAAACACTGTTGACTCCAAAGGATGAGTTGTTTTCAGAGTTGACACAAGACTATTGTCTTGATGTGTCACTGTGCATGTATCCCTGAAAAACTCCTCAGTGTCCCTGTTTTTTTGCCCTCAGTTATTTTTTAGAGCAAGCCGTAGCCTTTTCTGCATCGCCACCACTGTTGAGTACATCACCGTTACCCTTGACAGCTTCAAAGTGTGACATTATCCTCAGAGCTGAGTGCCTGCTTCCCTTTTCTCACGTCTTTTCAGAGAGCCAGTCATCAGTCAAATGCTAAAAGAGATGACAATTAGTAAGGGGAGGGTGGTTGGGTGGTGGGGGGTGAAAGAGTGAGAAGTTTCTAAATACAGCCATACTGGCTCAGCCCCAGCTTTATCACTAATGATTCATCAGAGCAGGAACCCTCTCTCTCTTTTTTTCCTCTTTCTCTCTCTGTGCTCCTATTCTTTCTCCCTCGCAGCCTCTGATTTCAGACTTCTGAGGGTGATTTGCAATAGCCTGTGTGTGATCATCACCAGGCTATTGTGTTTGGCAGAGGACGTCAACTAATGGAGCTCAAAGCGTCCTTTTAAAGCGCCTCTTGGTCTGTGTCGGCAACAGGTACTGTACCCGTTCCCGCATAATGTAAGGCTTTGACGCTGTGGTACTGCAAGCCTGGAGAACAGTAGATCACAAGGTTCACACATCCAGACTGTAAACCTTGTTATGTAACTACACCATAATCACAGGTGGCAGCTCACATATCCTTTGCATGTGTGTGTCTAAATGAGAGGGTTTTGCCTCCCAGGGAGATGGCTAAGTGGGATTTGCTGCCGCTTCCATGGCTACAGGTATAACACATTTTTACTATTTTCAGACCACTAAGAACTGGTCGAAATGAAGCAAAGACAGAGACAAGAAGAAGGAGGGAGGCGGCCGGTCAACCAAAGGCTTTGGCAGTATCAAGGCCATTGTAAACATGACTCATCAGAGATGAGTGCGCTGAAAAAATGGAGATGATAAGCAACAGTTAGAGAGATAATATAGGAACTCAATCTTCGATCTTTAAATCTGAATTTTATCTTGCTTGAGCACGTAAATTTTGAGTTGTTGCATACCAACAAATATGTTTAAACTAACTCCGTTTAAGTGATAATACAGGGTTCAGAGTTCCTGATTTTTTTTTCATCCCCCTGGTTGTGGGTCAAGTGGGTCAGAAATCTTCTTGCTCAATTTTTACTTGCCCCTATACAAGTTATTTTATTCATTATTTATTATTTATCAAATAACAACCAAGAGTAAATGTTGTGTGAAAATTTTCAGAAACTTGATGAGGCTTTGAAAAACAAACTAGTTGTATCCACCTTGATTGCAAACTGTGCATTACATAGTTGGAGTTCTTACCCACATCCTCTAATGCTACTGCTTGCTTGCGCTTCAGCCCATAAATTTAGTTTTTACCTGCCGCCATTTTCTTGAGTGAGTGCCCAATTGGTATTGTGCGTGTGCAGCTCTCAACAGAGATGAGAGGGAAGTATGTTGGCTCACTCCTTCGCAACTTCCTTTATTAGCTCCAAATAAAACAATGTGTTTAATTCTGTTTTACCACTTGTCCGATCAGGCAAGTGATGCTAGATTTACTAGCCTGATTTGGCATTTTCCTTGCCAAGGGCAATTGGACAATCTTTATCCTTGAGCCCTGTCATATGTGGAGCTGGGCGCGGTTAGCTCCTCTCACTAAACATGTAGAAGTCCAGCCATTTTAAGGATTTGAACTGAAATGCCCCCATGTAGTGCAGTACTGTGTCTTTGCCTGTGAGGAAAAATGATTAAAACAATCAACAAAGAAACTCAAAAAGAAATGATTTATTGATGTGTAAAAACATCACAAAGGAAATCATTCAACACTTACCCATAGTGATACTGAGAGAAAATCACAAAAACAGATTTATACGGGATGTGTAAAAAACAGATTTAATGTGAAAATGTCACACTGAGGTCTTAAACAGCAGCTGAGCAGAGAAAATGAAAAAAAAAACCGCTGAGATCTCTTTGCTGCTGCCAGTTGTATGCGGCAAGGTGTAATTTGCATTAATCAGAAGGGCCCTAAGAATAAACTTTTCACAATCATTCTGGTGATAGTGATTGTGGCATTTCATCTTTTACAATGACGTTAGCCTAAGGCAGACACTGCACAGGAGCTCTATTGACTTATTGCTGCTGACAGCTGGATATCTCTCCATCATAATCAGGAATATTATCTAAAGGATTCTGACACACAAAGAGAGATACACATAAAAAATATTTGCTGTGTTTGTAATGTGTGATGCCTGAAGTAAATGAAATCAGCATGTGCGCTTTCCTAATTTAGGTAAAGATTAATTTGGGGAGTTTTTGAAAGTGATAGATTCACAGAATAGATTGGATGTCACTTTTTAAAATGAACAAAACTCCTACTTCATCCATTACACGGTTATTAAAAATGGTTAATGAATTTGTATTGGAGTAATTATTAAATGAAAACTACCCTCTGTCATTTTGATTCTTCATCTACATACTGTCATTGAACTTTCCTCTGCCTTTTACCTCTCATGTTAACAAGTCATTTTGTCCCACATTAATGTGTCTCTATATTGTGTGGAAGCCCGGAAAGAGCTCTGAACTTTCCCTCCCTCCCTCCCTCCCTCCCTGCTCGGCTTGTCACTAAGCACCCCAATTACATTATTCTCTGAGACTCCTGTCTGATGCAGCTATTTCAGGCTTTGGAGCCATTCCTGTTCATTTCATTTTTGCAACTTCATTTCTTGTCAGCAAGGATTAGGAAAGTGATATTACTGTACTCACACTGGCTGGAATAGTTGTGAAAAGGCCTTCTTGTTCTTAGGCCCAGCTGGCTGTTGTTTAGTGTGGCAGTGTTAGAGTGTGTGTGTGTGTGTGTGTGTGTGTGTGTGTGTGTGTGTGTGTGTTGGGGGGGGTTGATTCACTGTTGGACAATGTCGGAATAACAACTTACACAAACTTAAAAACTACCCAGAGTAATTTGGTTTTCTAAAAGTTTCTGTTTCTTCACATAGAGATAATTGTTTTCATATCAGGAAAAGGTGCGTTTATCAGAAATAGTTTAAGACAGATATTATAAGGTAATCAGTGTACACATATTGTTTATGTTTACAGACAAACCTACTGATGCGTATGAGTATGATGCAGGTTATTGGTCTGCCGTAGTTTCATATACTTTACTGTTCAGCCATGAATTGAGGATTGATAGGGTATATAAAGGAGTTTGTGGGGTTGAGCTCAGTGAAAAACAACTTAAAACAAACAAAAAAATCCTGCATATGTTTTCACAAAATAATTTTAAAAAACCCATTATGATTACATGGTTAGCCTTCAGTTTTTGGTCTTGTTTGTTTGTGTTTTTCTTTGCACACACTCCATCTTTACTTGTAAAACTTGCTTATATTAAACCCAGACTTTCCATGGACACGATCACCAGCATGTGGCTGCTGGATATTAAAGGGACAGTTAACCCCAAAATCAAAAATACATATTTTTCCTCTTACCTTTATCAGTCTAAATAGTTTTGGTGTAAGTTGCCAAATGTTGGCGATATTGGCCGTAGAGTTGTCTGCTTTCTCTCTAATATTATGGAACAAGATAGCACTTGGTTTGTGGTGCTCAAAGCACCAAAATTGATGTTCTGGTTACTACCAAAATACACCTGCCAACCCTATCACAGTGCAGAAAGAGGCGTACATATGAATTTGCTACATAACTCATAAAGCACCACTGAGTTTGCTAACGTTACAGCTCAGCTGAGGAGGATGTCATTAATGTTTACATGTCGCACTGTCACTGACGGGCCGCACATCCATGCATAGATGCCGTTATACAGTTGGCAGGCATAGTTTGGTAGAAAGAAAAAAGTTCCTATGTGAAACTGCTCACAACAAGGCAGATATCTCCAACACTCTAGATTCAAACTGTCTAAAAGTAGAAGCAAAATATGTATTTTTTAAATTTGGGGTGAACCATCACTCAGAAAGCGACAGAAAATAGAAAGGTAATCCTGCATCAAGTTTGTTTGCCAGACCCACAGTTGATTACCAGCCAGGTTTGATACTGTTACGAGGGATTAGTAAGACAACAACACCATAGTAAGACATACCACAACACCGACTACACTATCACAATCACAGGAGCCTTGACTGCATGTGAAGACAGAGACCATTAATGGTTTTACATAATGACTTCTACAGCTGCACTTAACATCCCTCTTTCTTTCCCCGTCACTCAGAGTGGCCAGTGCTGCTTTGAGTCCAGGAAATAGACAATGCTGGAAGTCTAATCTGATGTCCATCCTAACTACCCTTAATAACATCACTCTTATCTAACACTTCAATTGACCATTCACTGTGAACACTTAAGCAGTGTATTCTCCAATCTGCTATGACTTGGGTAATTAGCTAACCAAGAAATAACCAGCAATGTCTGCAGTTTGCTCCCAGGAATTCAGTAAAATTGTATATCAGAGCACCAACAGTTTAACCTTGCTCCAATTACTAATTAGGAACCATAGCAGTAATTCTTAACTCATTTGTGAAAGCAATTAATTTAAACAAAGTGTCCTTTTTTTCCTGTGGTAAGTTGACATTGTTAAAGTGTGATAATGCACTCGAGGTGTACTGAGAAGTACATCTTACTCAGTTATTGCCATGCGTTATCACCATCTTATTGAGTTGTTAATCACGTTATTAATAAAAGCTGCAATGTGCATTTGCGTGTAGTTTTTATTTGAATGCTGTAATGATGATAGAAAACCATGTGGGTGTTTATCATGACAAGGAAAAAAAAATACAATTAATAAAATAAATACATACATGTTTAGATATGATAATCAGCCAAAATCCCAGTCATTTTTTTCTTAAATATTATTAATACTTATACTTAATACTAAAAGGTATACTTTGCAGAAATTGTGTTTGTTACTTGGACCGTCCTCCCTACACTGCTCGTCCATACGTTGCATGTTACTGTGCTGTTGTAAGAATGTTGCGTTTGGTGTGAAGCTAATACTAGCGAGCTTTCTAACCTAATCGCCAGCACCTACCTGTCCTACAGAAAACAGGCCAACTGTACGTCACTCTTCATCCTCTCTTTCAGTGCTCGCCAACAAAAGTGAAAATGAAAGCCAACACCAGATTCTCTCATGTTGGAACAAGCTTTGTCCGCCTGCCGCTATGCCTCATTTCATTTGCGATTTTAGTAACTTCCTCTTGGATGCATTCCAAGGCCTAAATTCAATCACCAGAAGTAAAAAGCTGTAATGGTGGGCTATAAACAAACTCCACTATGGTCCCATGATTTAACACGCCTACCACATTGAGGCTGTAAAGCTGTGATGACATTCTGTAGTCTCATTTAGCCACTCGTTAGCAATCGCCCATTTTAAGACACATTCTTATCTCAGCTCATCCAATATCGCTGCTTTGTCAGTGGACTTTCACATCTACATATGATGCGCTCGGTACCGTGCCAGTTTACACTTGTTACATGCATTGTGTCTTGTTTTTTAAATACACTTTTGTTGTTGCAGGAAAGGTTCAGTTTCTGCTCGTTAGACGCAAAGTGTTTTCCAAAAAAAAATGTACGTCAGTAAAACACCTTTTGTTTCCATTTATTTCCATATGCAACAAAAGATAAATACAGCACCATCTTCTTCCAGTGGGTCAGAAGTGGTGATTAAGTGGAGTTACTTTTGTATGAGTCTATAGATTTATTTATTTATTTTTAACCTGTGTGGGCTTTAAAGAATCAATTAAAGGTAAAAATGAGTAATTTTTCGAAAACTGCCATGCGATGTGTTAAACACTGTCTTCATATTTCATATGGTGACTGTCACACAAGTGTATGCATGTGGATTGTGAGAATGTATCATTCACTGAGGCATAAATGCAGCCTATCGTTAGCCAGCGTTGTATAACCCTTTTAAGCATAATTACGCAATAACTAGTTATATCAATGAAGTTTTAACTGTCAGACTGGCTCCACTTTATCACACAGGATGAATCTGAGCTTTCACGCTCCAATGATGCCGCTGCTTGGTGGCGAATGACACATAGGTGTTTGTGACAGCAACATAATCAAGCTCAAATTATTCTATAGTTGTGGTTATGGGTTAGTATTGAATTCCGGAGTCAGTGTTCCTTCAGCAGGTTTTTAAATCACCTGATGAATGTCGGATAGAAAAATGTTTCCATACAGACTAAAGCCCTTTATATACTTTTCACCTCGCCCGAAACTTGTATCCTGGCTTTTCACAAGAGTTTCATTACCTAATGAGCTGTGCGGTGCGATGCTGGGGGTTACAGTCGGGTGTCTATGCTTCACCATGTCCTCACCTTGACAGCACGCTGAGAAAAGCTCCTGTCTGCCTTTCCACTGGTACCCTGGGGGTTAGAAAATTAATCGGCTCAGGATCCAGTGTCCTCACAGCCATGTCTCCCTCTGCTGACCCTGACCTCTGCCTCTGTCCAAACGACAGACCGTCCCTGTAGTGATCAAACGCTCTCGGCTCCCTTCAGCATCCGTGGAAGTACATGTAGTCGGTACAGTTTTGATGCACAAGTACTATACTGGAGAATTTCCTTTTTAGTAGAAGTTGTACTTGCATGCCACTACATTACAGGTGCAAACATACTTTTTACTCCTCTACGTTTATCTGGCAACTGTATCATAGTAGTCACTTTGCAGATTAAGGTTTTATATAGAAAGCATTATGCCAGCTTATGTGCGAGTACATGAAGTGATAAAAATTACCATTTAGCCACATGTTAGCAATTGTCTAGTTTAAGACACATAAAATTTTTAAAATTTATGAGTAGGGTATTTACTGGTGTATTTTATGTAGTAGAACAAAACCTGAAAGTTTCTTTAGCTTGTGTTAACCCCAGACCATATTTCAGGCATCTAACCATAAACCCATTGACTTTAAGACGAAGGAATCAGGAGTGCTAAAATGCTAACTCAGTTCTTGGTTTCAGGATTTATTCCTCCATAAAACTCCATCCATAAGGGTCCATTCTGCACATGAGATACTTGTTAACTTGTGATTCTCAGGTACATTTGCTAGTAATACTGAGAATCAGAACCTTTGCTTGTAATGTATTATTTCTGCATTGCGGCATTGTTACATTTACTTGATTAATCTGAGTACGTCCTTCACCTCCGCCCATCACCACCACCAGCTATGAGAAGTATTAAAAACACAGAACTTGATTTATGAAATTTAGCCACGAAAAGGAATGTCTTCATCATTTGTAAAAGAAACTATTACTCATGGAATAATCTTTTGTGCCCCTAGAGCTTTATCGTCATCAGACCGATACCACTGGGTTCAGAGAGTGTTCAGGTTATTTAATTTAGCCACATAAAACACTTAATGTTTTTTGATAAAAGTAGGTTACTTTTTTTTATTTATGTCACAGTGAGCATCAACACAATGCTACAACCAAATGAGGTAATGTTTGGATGGAGAGATGGCTGCTCACCTGATGTTCCTGTTGTTTCTTCTCTTTCCTGTGTGACACTGTGTCTTGGCAAGTTCATTATAACAGATGTTGTCACTCATGACACAAATTAAACCTGTCTGCTGAACAGATTATGCATTCAGGCGCTCTCGGACTCCCTCTCTGTTTCCATGGCTGATATTTTTAGAGCTGGTTTCACACAGGGAAAAAAAAGAGACACCCAGCTCATTTATTTTCTGCGGGCACAACCACCTGTATGGAGGACTGCATGTCAGTCATCCAGTAAAGACTAATGGAGGGTGTTATCATTATGAACAAAGCTCTGTCCATCTTTAGAACAAAGAAAATAGGTGAACAGACATGTAGTCCTCATTAAACTGGTTTATATTCTTCAAAGTTTTAAAAATCCCCTGCATGTCTTGCAAATTAGCTCACTTTAAGTGGCAGAACCAGGACAGAGAGAGCAGTTAAGAGTCAGCAGGCACACTGTGACTTCATCAGAGCTACTGAATGTGTTCCCTCCCTTCTCTGTTCCTCTAACCTTGATGGCTCAATTGCAAAGTGATTGGACAGTTCCTGTGGATCCCTCCTAGTAAGTCCCAAAAAGTGAACTGGGCAAAGTGTTGGGACGTTATACATAACCAAGTGGAACCAGGCCAAGAACCAGATCACATCTTGTCATGTAGTGCAGACAAGTGAGAACGAGGATAAGTCTGTACTACTCTTATTGTATGTGTGTCTCCCTGTCTGTAAACCAAAGGTTAATTAAAGACGAGCGTGTGTTGTCTGAAAGCATCAATGTAAAATATTCCATATACTGTTCACTGTGTGGGCGTGTGTGTGTGTTCGGACTTGCTTCTTGTTCTGAGCTCCTTTCATGTTTGCATGTACGTGTGCACAGGAGAGAGTGCACACTGAGCTATTTGTAGCAGGTCTGGCTCCCTGGGAACTCATCCTCCATCTGTCAATTTCACACAGCAGAGCCCAGCAAAGCCCTGATTTTACCCAAAATTTACCAGTGGCTGACCCTTTTTCTCAGTGGCATCATAGACCCCATTATTTCGAAGCATCACTCTCTACTTTGCTTTCTCACTCCCACTATCTGCTTTACTTTCTCCTTCTTTCTCGCCGACATACACACTCACGGAGGCCTATCTTTACTCCCCGTATGCTCTTTCACGCAGGCACAGTCACTGTCACACCTACACACACTCGTCTGTAATGTCACTAGAATAGACCCAAGAGACAAACAGCAGATTTATACCAAAGGGGCAAAGAGATTTTGGAAGTCAGAGATGTGATCACATAATTTAAATGCCATGCAGTACTGGAGGTTGAACAAAGGTTCAAAAGTATGTTGTGGTATCACTGGTATGTTGGGATGCTGAAAAATAGGCCTGTGGCCTTGGAAAAATGAATTAACCATTGGGGCATATGGTGGTTTTGTGCAGGCATATGGTCGGATGCCACTTGCCCCTTTAGCTTGGGGCTTTTTTGGAGAGAGCAACAAGATGCCATTCATAAGACTGAGCTGAGAAGCTTTCCTTTACACATGAGAGCTGGAGTAAAGAGGACATGCCAGGACCATGTGCTGTATTTATTTAAAGCACTGTACTGGTGGTTTTACATCTTTCAATCCATTCATTGGAAATGGCATACTTTGGGCAGCCACTGGTTTCCATTTACATATGAAAATCAAACTTGGAGACATGTAACTTGCTTAAGATCTATTGGTGAATAATCCATCATGGAAATTTCACTGTTACGGGTAGAATATTTTTAATAGTTGCAAGCAAGGGACTTTTGAATACTGCAGCCTTTGGTGCATTCAAGGACATTCAGACTAGGGCTGGGAATTGATACGATACCAGTGTCATTATCAATTCTGCTAATTGCTCTCCTAAGCAGTTTCCTTGACTCCTGATCAGTTTTTTGTATGGGAAAAAAAGCAGGTCTGCACAGACTTTCGGTGTCAATGCAACTTACCTCCCAGTCTGAACACAGAATAGCCCCATGGTGCTAATGTTATTAGCACAGAGGATATTTACCCTTGGTAATGGACGTGCTGCTTGACTGGGAAGAGGTAGCACTCGTGTATTGAGTGTCAGATACATGGCATTCCTGGAATTAAAGCCCATGTTGTGTAGAAAGATTTTCCAGCATGTTGCTGGTGTTTCTTGCCTTACCTTAAATGATCATTTTACAGACATTACACTGTTGTCATCTTCCTTCATGAAATGAAGCCACGCTTTGGACTGTTTCTTCTTCTCTGCCATGACTCCTAATTGTTGCAAGTTTCCAGCAGTGCAGACGCATTCGTTGACTTTCTAAATTTTCAACGTGCAGCTGTCAGAAGAACATGTCGGCACTGATAAAAGGAATTTATAAGCTTGGAGACGCATGATTCCGATGGATCAGACAATTTGGATCCAGTTCTCGACTGGAACCAGTTCTTGATTCCAGTCCGTAACTCAGGTTGTTAGTCAACGCGTCTTGGGTGATCACAAGTGGACAGCTGTCTGTCTGTCTGTTTATACCTGGCATTAGAATGCATGTCCATATGCGTCCTAAGTGACCACTTGTGATTGGATCTCACTGTCTTGCTCTATATGCAAATTAACATGTAAATAATTTCCCTTTGCAAATACCAAATGTCTTGTTCTATGGGACTGTTTAACAGCTGCTGCTGCTGTTAGCTCATGCTAGCAGGGAAGATGTTGAACTAACTGACCGTTTGCTGGTAGGAGAGTGGCTCCAGGGACGGTAAGCAAGGACATCAGCTGAGGAGGCGGTCATTTAATATAGCCCAGGATACATTAGTGTTCACACTTCTGAAAGGATGGCTGCATAGGTGGCTTAGACCACCTCTGAATGGGGTTTGAGTGATCGGATCACAATGCATCTTGGTGGTCATTTAAACTTGTATTTAGAGCTGTCCACTTGTGATCGGATCACCCAAGACGCATGTTAATACCAGGTATAAACAAGCCCTCAGACCCCAAGAGTTTCAGGAGTTTTTTCCTTTCACACCATTTACATTCACTAATGGTTTGTCGTCTGAATGCAATGCTTTTTGGGTGCAGTCTCTTTGATGTGAGAGCATCTTTTTGAGTGCACCAGCCATAAGATTTTTTCTTTCCACAACTTCTGGATCAAGATTGACTTTCCATCCCTAATCCTTTGAAAGCAATTCGACCTTTGCATGCACATCCATATCTTCATGTATATATAAAAATAAACCCTTTAGCTTGGGTGTGGTAGTATCAGTTGTTCTCAACACTGGAGTTTTCCAGGTTGGGCCCAGCGTTGCGTGGCAGGAGCTGATAGCAAGGCCATAGCAGTGCAGTTGCGTCAGCTTTATTCTCCGCTGAGGCTTTACGCTAATTCACTGCATCCGATCCCACAGCAAGGCGCTCAATGGCCCCGTTCACCGGCTCCAAAGGCCAAACATTTCTCCCATTGTTCCCTTGAGAGAGGCTGGATTTAAAGGGATGGCGGTGGAAGGGGATGATATTCAGCAATTTTTTGGGAGGGGGACTGCTACTGTTTACAAGGGTAAAGTTCAATAGAACTCTTTGTCAATTGTTAGTGAAATGCAAAGTGCATGTACCTGTGTGTGTGCATGTGTGTGTGTGTGTGTGTGTGTGTTTGGGTGTCACTGACCCAAGGTAACCCAGTGGGATCCACTTTGGCTTTGTGTGAGATTAAGCTTTTTGAGTCGCTGTCCCTCTTTAACAGCTCTCACTGTGGGCGTGTGGATGAGAAGTGAGAAATAGACTGAGGCTGTGTGAAATTATTGAAAGTCAGCTCTCAATTTAGTTGTGGGAATCACATCGGTTCGGAAAATAACATACAAACTCTGTCTAAGAATCCTACTTCAATTTGAATTAAGGTACTGGAGAAATAGTACCTGCTAATTATAATACCATCGGCAGTCATTCTCTGCATGTTTTGCCTTTCATTTAGACTTTCTGTTGTTGGATTCATGGTCTTGCAGCCTTTTCCTGACTTTGTAGTTCGTGTGACACTTGGCAA
>JAPZEB010000014.1:18013601-18024749 GCA_029783705.1 Chaetodon striatus | reverse complement strand
TTGTAGTTTGTGTGACACTTGGCAAGTGACATTACTCGTCTTAAAATGAGCCTGTAAATAGGCACTTTGAAGACATAGCTGAGTGCTCTGTACTGGCTGTGAAAAAACTATGGCTCAATGTTATTAAAAAAAAATGTATTCCCCTTGTGCAACAGGTGACGTTTAGACCAAACAGCAAACTTTTATTCATTACTACATAATATAAACAGTTATACATATGACACGTGCATCGGAGAACCTAGATAATAACAATTAACCTGTATCTATCAGCTCCTTTCAAAACAATATTACACAGTACTATAAAACAACAAGTTAAGTACAGGAAATGTAACAAAGAATAAGCAAAGGCAGACATCTGACATTTTAGACTGTCATAAATCATTTATAAATCTTTACTTTTAATTGTTAAATGACTGTGTCATTAATGTTGTACTCAAATATGATATAATATGAACTCACTTTGTACCCAAGGTTGTTGTACCCATTGAAACTTTGGCAAATAGAGGGTTCGCTCTTGTGGTCAGTGGATGATAGTCTCGTTACTCTGGATACTTCAGAGATGGAGGACCTAAACTTATGTAACATTTAGCATTAGTGCATCTAATCCGCTGGCATTAAAGCCTAAAGCTGTGCGCTCATAACATTATCCAACTCGGGAGACACTGGGATGGGGTGCTCTCATTACAGCCTCCTGAGTGAGCCTTCGTGTCACCATTAGGTTCAGACCTGCAGCACCATGAAAGAAGATGTGCAAACTGACAGTCACCACTCTTCTCTATTACACTGATGGGGAGAGGCTCTTATTAACCCAACAATACACACGTCAGTGAGACTAGGAACAGAGGACACCCTCTGAGGTTTTGTCTCACCTGTAACTCCATCTCACCCCGTCTAAACTCTGTCATCCTGTCGCATATCGGACAAATTGATTATGATTTTTTTCCAAGTTAAGGCTTAACCATAACTCAGTAACAGCTGTTTTTATGAGTTACTGACCCTAGTCTGGAAGAAATGCATTGTGTCTCTGCTTACAGTGTCACAATATTGTTCAGTTCAAAGGCATCTCCATAAAACACAAAGTCCTAAAGATTAAAACAATTACATCATAGATATTGATCTCCACATTTAATGTTTCAGTGGGGATGCATTATGCATCTTTTTTGTCCCTGTTTTTCTGCAACAGTGCTGTTACATCTAACTTGTTTTTGTGTAAAGAAACAACTTCAAATTATCATTTGTTTCAGGACATTGGTAATTTTTTTTTTTCTATTAATAATGCAGGAGACTATATGTTATCTCTGTTAGGAAAAAGAATTTATGATCAGCACTCAAAAAGGTAAAAGAAATCCTAGTTATATATCTGATGCAAATTTGAACTCACCTAGATCAGCCATGTTTTGTGGTCACCATTCATAGCTCCACAACACCTATAATCATAATTAGCCTGAGTATCCTATTAATCTTGTAGTGGCTATTGTCTGCTAATTATACAGTACCCACAGTCGAGCCTTTGCCAAAATTAGATCTTTTATTAGACAGCAAAGTTAATAAAAATTAGATAAAGTGTTATTAGACAGCAGTTATGTCAATGAGCCCCACGGCCCTGCACAGGATAAGTGGATATAGTAGATGAATGAATGGGTAGAGATATTACAATGAGCTATCACAACGATTATAGGTATATCCCAGCTCATGTAATAGTCTTTACCTATGATAGCTGCATCAATACTCTTCCCAATTAGATGCGGTGCGAATGAGCAAGCAAACATCAAATTGCTTCATTGTTTCCCAATAAGGATGTCCTAACCTCATGCACTGTTCATACATATGCCTATGAAAAGTAAAGCACCACAATCCATATATAACTCATGTTACTGGCAAGGCTGCGATCACATAACCAATGAACTGACAGGAGTAAAAAGGAAGTAGTATAAAGAGCAAAAATGTGCAAAAGGAGGCAGGTTGGGGCGGTAGATGGGTCACAAAACACAGGACTTTCCCCCAACACTGGTGTTTGGATGTTATTTTTTGTTTAATCACCATATTTCTTTTCCTGAACCTAACCAACGTAACTTTACCTCAAGTACTCAACTTTACATAAAGTACGTAACATGGTGATGCAATTAGTGAGACGCTAATTCAACACATTCTCACTCTGACCTCGTCACATATCGACATTTGGTCATGGAAGCTCCACGTCCAGATACAACATTAAAACGCACCCTTGGTGCGGTTCTGGGACACCGTATCAAGGTCTGCCTGGTACATGCATTATCTTTTTTCAAAATACACTTATGTTTTCACAGGAAATTTACAGTGTACATACATTCTCTTTCAAAATAAACACACTATGTCGGAACAACACTACATATTGACCTTTTTTGCTTCCATTAACTAACACACGTGGTTGGGTTTAGGAAAAAAAAAACAGGGTTTTGCTTTTTAACCTTACAGGATGTGAACACCACTTTCCCGGGTGAGAGCTGGTGTTTGTTGGACCCATCTACCACCCCTCCCACTCACCCTCCTCAGCCTTTTGCCTCCTTAACTTTCGTTCTTGTCCCACTTCATGTGCCCCTGACCCTGCTGAGCCAGCGTATCATACCAACTTTGGAGTGAGACCGTATGCGGCATACATGAAAAAAACATTCTGACCCAAAGGCAGCTTTTTTGTCCGAATACTGAGTTATTACAAGTGAGTATCTCTCTCCTTCAGTTTGTGAGTTTTATTTTTGTGTCAAGGTGCCGCACACACCGACCATAGCGTCCTAACACTGCAGGATTATTCACTGTGTTGCATCAGAGCTCCACATGGCAACAACAGTAGAGGACAGGAAGATCCCAAGTCATCATGCTTCGTGCTCTCATTTTGAAGGACTTGTTTTATTTTTGGCTCATTCGCCACACATAAGAACTCAAGTGGCTGAGCCAATAGCGCTGCACAGTAACCTCAATGGCCCGGCCATTAATGCATGACAGATAGAGCCTGCTCTACCATGAAGTGCGTGTCATTGTGGTTCACAAAATAAATTACTATAAGTTACGTTGACTTGGTACATGTAAGGAATCAGACCTTAAACTATGACCTTCAACATATTTAAGTCATTTTTCTGTTAACACGATATAATTCAGCCAACAGCTAATTAATTAAAGCAAGTTTTTTGCAATACCCAAAAGGAAAAACTGGTGACTTTGCGTAAGTTATGACTGGATCAGCACACAGTTTGTTTGTCGAGTGAAATAAAGCACTACAGCAAAGCTGTCACTTGAAGCAGTTTACCAGAGACCCACATAATCAATAAAATCTCAGTGTTAAATTTCATATAAATATGGTATGAATACACTGAATGTATTACTGGATGTTTTATGATTCTCACAGCTTTTACAAACTGTTTCATAAAAATGTCACTTTCCATGCTGATGCTGAAACATGTCCAGCAACAGCTATCTTAGCAGCCAGGAAATTGAGCGTTTAATCTTTCAACAACTGGAAACGATCCTCTAATTACTGTAATTGGCTGGTGAGGAGGCGGGTGTGGTGGCATGGAGGAGCCACGGTGGCACGCTGATCACCGGCCTCTGACTGTCCTCTGAGCGTCATCGGCTCGGCTGCTTTATCACCTCCGACCACTCTATCCTCCTGGATTGTGTTTCACCAGTTTGCTCATCACCTCCACCCCCCCCAAAGACCCCACAGGGAGAGTTTGTGTATTTCTGTATGAGTGGAAGACGTGGAGTTTTCTTAATTCCTGGAAGCGTTGGTATAATAGTAATGTGGAGTCATAAAATATTGAGCATAGTGTTTTTAGGTGAAACTTAATTTACTCTAATGTTGTACCCATTTAAGAATAGCTAAAATTTTCCTCTGGGCTGAGCCCCTCAATTATTTCTAAGCTAGAGTTAAGGAGCAGCTAAATCTAATTGATGATTGATTTGGTCCATGCGCAGTGGGAATTGGAAAAGAAACAAGCCAAAATCCAACCCATTAATCAATCACTTAATCAATAGGAAATAATGTCACAGCTGTCTCCCCTTGCAGTCTTATGGTACTGTTGTAATTTATATAGATCAATACAGGAAGAGGCTTTACGGAGGAGTTTAAGTTGTCAAAACAGTCATGAGGTAAAAGAACAATACTTCATTTGCAGCTTAATTCTCCACGTGACACAGACACACACAGAAATATGTTTGTTTTTTTTCCAATCAGATCTGGGACACTTTAATATGTTGTCTTATATCTAATACATATCTGATCATTGTGACACAGGCAACCAGTGTGTGAACGGTCATGTCGGAATTTGTGTGTGTTTCTCCCATACATCCATGTTTTTTTTTAATGTTATACTTCACTGGGAAGACGCAGATCAGTCACCATACAGTGTTGGAGTGGTCCATTAAAACTACTGAAGGCTGCCATAGCCATAGCCATATGCAAGGGTCTGCATGAACCCTGTGTGAAATTTTTTGTGCTGCCCGTGTTTTGTGACCATGTGGACTCTAGGCCCACACTGCAGTCCAGTCCAAAACACTGCTGTTTTGTTTGTGACCTTTTTGTTGTTCCAACGTGCGTGTGTGACATTATTGGTTGCATGTGAGCTGTTTCAGGGCAAGATCCATTCACACTGATGTCAGATATGGGTCACTCCAAACATAGGAATGAGCAGTCTAGGCAGAAGTATTGGATCAGGGGAAAAGTTGGCATTAGCCTAATATTTGTATAATTTCTTCATGAACTTTGACATCATTGGTCACATCTATTTTGCCCTAGGCATTTTGATATTTAGATGCACTGTGTACCAACTCTGTCCAACTACCTAGAGCAAACAACATGAAGAGATTAAAGTGAAGGAATAAGGCAAATCTCCAAGCTAAAGGTGTCTTTATACACGACATTGCCTCATTCAAAACTCCCTTTGAACCAAGGGATTTTTTTGTCACCAAGACAGGGTAGTTTCAAAAGTAACTGAGGTATGAGGAGTGCAAAGGAGAGCCAACGGTGTATGGTGCTGTCAGCCCGGCTTAGTGTCAGGTCCTGTACCGGCCGTGCTGAGCTGGTGTCACAGGGAGTCTCCAAGGCAGGGTACCAGCAGAGTGGTGACACTCCCGGGACATGCGACCTTTTACCAACAGTCACCCTGGACTGCTCTCTCCGCTGGACGTCTCAGGAGTAGTCATTTACATGTTATTAACAATCTTCAAACTACATACTGTGTACAAAGCAGACAAGTGCAGTGTCGTGCAGTTGTTGTTTGAACATTAGTGAGGCCATTGTGGCTATTTAGCCCTCCTGATACTCATATATTAATGTAATCAAAGTACCAGGATTTCTTCTTGTTCTTGCCTTGTAATTGATGTCATTGGTGTAAACACTTTTTCACAACCTTGTCATCTTTTTCTTCAATTATTGTTTCCCTACATTTACCAGTGTCTCTCAGTGACTGGGTGTGAACTGGCTGCATTCAGCCAAGGCTCACACGTGTACAGCAGCTGGAGAGAGCAATTACATGTAACTGGAGTGAGACATTTTTCAGCTGAGAAAAGCTGAGAGTACTGAACATAAAATGTCCTTTGGTTGCATTGCATCATGGTCTCGTGAGGCCTCTGTCTGAAGATAGTTTGGCAGCTTTAACACTTCAGGGATGGATTTCCCTCTGCACGGGTGTTGAATTAAGCAAAAAAACTTGCTTTAGACAGCTGCTCTTGCTCATTCATTTTGAAGAACTGACCTTTATATGATGTCATGTTGTTTGTGTTTGGCCTATAAAAAAATATGAATGATCCATGGCTATTTTTATTAGCCACGCTCGCGGCAAGAATGGCAATGTCGGTCAGTCAGACAGGAATATCTCAGCAACAACTGGGTGGATTGCCATGAAATTTGGCACAAATATTTAGGGTGCCCAGAGGATAAATCCTAATGATGTTTTTTTTTTTTTTAATGATGTTGTTGATCCAGTAACTTTTCCTCAGTGTGCTGATGAAAGGTCAGACATGAGCAAATGTTAAGACACAACTGTTTAGTCTTGACAGGTACTGCTAATTGATTTTTATTTAAAAAAAATTGTGTCATTACCCTCTGTACACCTGACCCTTTGTTGGTAGTTACATTATGATTACTTTTTTTTGTATTTTATTGTTTGCTTGACTCTACTTGACTGAATGGATTTTATTCAAAGTGGAAATAGATTTTTTTTTGCTCTAACTTATCATTAGCCATTTTCTCATAAATGCCAACAGTGTCTGGAATTGCCCTTTTTCACATGTAACACACAACGGGAGATTGCCCCTGTCAGATGCGTTGTCAACTACTGGAAATACTCTGTTTGGTAGTGTACAGAAGACATGATACAAAAAGAACTGCAGTGTTTTGTTTACAATACTGGTCATAATTTGGTCATAAATTAACAAGCTGCTTGCTGTTTCTTGAATTTGTCTTCTAATATCAGCAATGGTTCTTAAGAGAAGTTAACGAATCGTGTTGTCTCTCCAGTTAGACATTTTATTTGCCATCTTTGTGTAAATTACCCATCTTTTTCTCCCTCCCATCTTTGTATTCTTCCGGTTTCATGCCAGTTGCATGATAGAAATGTCATCAGCACGCCCACTCACTAGCTGTGAATTCTCTGGACAATTACCTGCTCTGTTCACACATGGGCTCATTTGGACATTATAATGAATTTATACAAGGGAGTTGGCAGGGTTAAGTCCTTTAACGCCCGCTCCAAATGATCGGGACATGTGTGCTCTCACATACAGCTCCTTCAGGTAATGTCTAGGTAATTTCAGGTTTCAGTGCATGCGTGAAAAAGGCGATTATAAAGTATACGTTGATTTGACAGTGTATGGCTGTAGAATAATGACAGCATCTGTGTTGAGATTGGTTTCCTATAAGCAATGTGTCACGCAGTTCTGTCTGCCACCGGGTATGATCTCTCAGGAGAATGAAGGCTCGATTTATGGCACAAAGGAAGTGTGTCAACCATTGCACAACCAAAACAGGGAGAAGATAGTGCTTTTGTTTTTATCATTAGCTGTCAGTAGCTAGCCCCAGTTACCAAGAGTATCTATGTAAGCTCTTTGCAGTTAGTAACCTCAGTAGTAGAAATGGGGGATGGTCGAGCAACCAAAGAAACTGTGGAAACTGTAGTTGCAGCTAGACGAAAGCGATCTGCTTGTCTTTGTGATAGCAGCACCAATAGTATGATGTCTTTTGGTGGGCGGGGCTTAGCTGGAGGCAAAACAATTCTCCACAGACATTAGCTAGTGCTAGCTAGCAAGTTCTGTTGGCTTGTTTTAGACAGTGGAGGAAGATGATGTGAGAAGTGCATTCAGAAATACTCACTCCGGCACAAACTGGACTGTTCGTTTTTTCGATACGCTGCCGGAATGTACCATTTCGTTATTCAGAGCACCACACTCTCAGAGTGGCAGAGCACTCTCTGGGCAGTCTGTCTAGGGAGATGGAGCAGCAGAGCGCCAAGTGGAGGGAATTTGTTAATTTATAAAGAAATATAACACTCCATTTCTTCGACTAACAGGGCTCTCATTTTAGTGTAGAGCATCTGAATTTACAAACACACCATGTCAGGTCACTCACTCTCCGGGACCATGAGTGTTATTTGAAAAAGTAAACACTGACCAACATGACCAGACTGACCGTACTGCATGCTCCCACTCAGTAGACGGATAATTTGACAGGATTGCTGAAGGCGGGCCGGCCTGCTTTGTGATTGATTAATATGCCAATCTTACAAAGGAGGACAACAGTTTTCTTCCAGTATGTTTAGCTATCGAAGCTAACGTTAGCTAAAGCGCTAAAAAGTTAGCATAATGGCGAGTCATATTTTGCCTCCAGCTCATAAAATGACGTCATTGCAACGTTGGCTCTAAAAGGGTCTATACCACTTGGAAGAGCTAGGGTGTTAGTTAAAGTTTAAAAGTTGTCTGTTTCCACATTTCTTTTGAGAGTATTGAGAGCTATTTCATCACAGTGTAATAAAACACAAAAACATTTTGACTCAAAATGTCTAAATTTATTCTAAACCGCGTGTTTTGGCTGGCAGCTGTCTATCTGAGGATTCAAAAATGAAGTTTCATTCAGTAACCCTATTTGATCTCATAATAATTAAAGGCACAGTCTTTGTGGTTCATTTGTCTGCCTGGGTCCTCTGTATTCCTCCCGGCCTTCTCTACAGGGAACATCTAATCAGCTCCTGTGTAATTGGAGCTGTGTTAAGATGATCTGCAGGAGTGGGACGTTGGCTCTTATCACACACGCACACACACACACATAATGTGAAGTGTAGCGCTCTGGCAAGAGCAATTATTACTTCAACATCGGTACCTTTGGTTACAATGGAAAACGGCATGTCCATGGGGAGTTGGGAACTCTAATAAGATGCTGTACATTTTCTCACTTTTTCACCTTATAACCTTTAAGAGAATGCATAATTATCCAGACTTTGTGGTCTTTTCATCTGTCCGATGTAAAAGGTTTATAAGAAGCCACAGAGGAGGTTTGTGCTCAGTCCTGTCAGACCTGGCTCTGCATAGGAGCACTGTCATTTTTTTAAAATCTAGATTGATTTGGGAAGAGAAAGAGATTTGTAATGCCTGACAGTGTCATGCCAACTGTTTACTGGCCTGTGTTCTAGATATTCTTCCCTGTAGCATAAATATAATTGAATTAAAAACACTGTATTTGTTATGTGAAGATTCTTGCAGCTTATTTGTAGAGAAGAACACAGAAAATATTATCTTTCATGTTACCTGGTTTGTTTCTGTTTCTTTGCCAACGTCGTGGTGACTGAATACCAGTGAAAAGGACAGCTTGTCATCATCTGCCGCTAGTTGAATGAAGTCTTTGAGGAGCTTTTGGATTCCTTTAGCACCATCACCAAGCTCTGCGTCTGTTGGGCAACCAACCAGTTTCTCTTTACTCTGTCAGACAGGTGTCGTTTCTTCGCAGTTTCCTTACTTTTTTTTTTTTTAATCCAAAATGGTGTGTCATTTTGTGTTTGTTCTTGTATTCTCCCCGAGGAATCATAAAGTGCTCTGTGCTTTTATAGACCTCAGCACTGCTGAGCGTGCGGCTGTCCAGTAAAGTAACTACTGCACTGTCAAAGAAGTGAGAGTCCCAAAGTACAACAGGACTTTCAGTGTTTTGCAGGGTCAGTGTGGGGTGCCTTCTTCTCCAGCAGCCTTGGTATTAAATCAGAGCTATTAGACTATATCTCTGAATTATGCTCCACTTTAGTGTTAACGGGTTTGATTGAAGTGTTATAACCAACAGGGAAGGATTTATTTGAACTTTTAATGTTCTCATAGATTTAAATATATATTAAAACAGGGGGTTATCACTACGGCAACGGTGTTGGAATAGATTAAGACATTAAACAAGAACGAAGCAGATGAGCTCTGTTCAAAAGCACAGGTAAACAGGCCCAGTTCTTTCGTCTTCTGTTTTTGATTGCAGATTGCCCACATTAGCCATCTGCTTCCTTGACGCCTGTTGTCTTTTTATGGATGCTGGTTACCTCAGCCAACGCCTAAATGCCGTTTCAAGCAGACATCTCATCAAAATGCATGTTAAGCAGTACAGTTGCTATGATGATGTGTTTTGGTCTGCCAATTATAAAAATGGCATTTCATTTCAAATTCAGCAAAAAATCTGAAGTCTGATCTGAAAGATCTGTAAGAACTGGGGAAAAGGCAACGTTTGCAATGGCTGCTACAGCTACTTTATACTTGTGTCATTACCACGGTTCACATGTTCATATGCTCTCACGTTGTAGTAATTGATCTAATTCACACTAAAGTCATACAACCTTTTTTTCTGCCGAATGAGACTAATCTATTAATGCTGTGTATGGATCTGTGATTAGGCTCACAGCTGCTGAACAGGATTAGTCCTCAACTCCAGCTCTTGTCCATTTCCTTCCAATCGAGCTATCTAATCTTATTACTTCACTAATTAACTGCAGCCGGTGGTATTTTTAGTTTCTAGGTCAGCCTAGCATCCCCATGACCTGTGTGGACTGGCTGGATTTGTGTGGTTATACACTAACTCTTCATAATAATCTGTGACATTTTGATATAAGTGCTTCGCTGATTGGTACATCTCATTAGTGATTCAACCTATTGTCAGGTCATGAAAGCATTTACAAAAAAAAATCCTCTGGTACACAGCAGTTAATGTGTTTGGTCACACTGATTGACAAGTGATCTTTGGGGGAATGCTGTCAAAAGAAAACACAGCAATGAACAACAAAGATCTTTCTAAAATTAAGATAAAACACCAAAAGTCACATTGATAACAACTTTGTTTATAAGTAATTAGAAGATTATTTTAAGAATTTGCATCATTGATTTGCTATAAGCACTCTTTTCCTGCCATTTACACAAAGCAGTGACCTTCAAGAGGACATGTCTTTTCAGGCAGCTCAAAGGCAGTCTTTAGAGTGATGTGAAGCGACAGGAAGGATCACCACTGACCTGCCCACACAGGCAAACATCCAGTCCAGAAACTTCTCTTTGAGAAATTGTACCCGTCTATTAAAGTCACAATAACCTGGAAAAAAAAACAAACTTTTACCATTAACAAACTACAATTTAATCAGCAATAAGTGCTTTTGCATTTGTGGCTGTTCACTTCCCCAAAACTGAGCTTATGACAGGAGTTGTCCTAATGCAGTCCAGGGCTGCATCCTGATAGATGTAATAACATTGTTTTGAAGATTGGAGACTTTGTGACAATTGAAGACAGAGGTTCTCAAAATTGTTTTCATCCAAAGAGAAAGCACGTTTGTCCCTGGAAATAATTTTACGTAGCCTATTTTTTTTTTTACACTTATGTAGTCTTAGTTTTGCCAAAGAACAGTACAAGAGAAATGCTCTATAGACCCTTTTACTGTTAGTAAACAGTATGATGTTTTTGGTGGGCGGGGCTTAGCTGGAGGCAAAATAATTCTCCACACACATTAGCTAGTGCTAGCTAGCAAGTTCTGTTGGCTCGTTTTTTACAGTGGAGGAAGATGATACAAGTGGTGCGTTCAGAAATAATCTTACAAAGGAGGACGACACTTGCACGGTTTCCTTCTGTTTGTTTTGCTATCAAAGCTTATGTTAGCTAATGCTAATGAGGAAATC
>JAPZEB010000014.1:17990476-18001919 GCA_029783705.1 Chaetodon striatus | reverse complement strand
AGGGCAAGCCAAAATCTCAAGGCACACCTGTATTTATATCTGTGCACAATAGCTTCTATAACGTGTTGCTGTGTCACACACTTACAATTCCCACGTGTAAATGGTGACAAACAGGTTCTCTGTGAAGGTATTTTAAATTAAATTACATTTTGTAGCCAGAGTTTGCCTCTTTATTAGGAAATGGGTGTACACAACGTACTGATACAGTCAAGTTAAAATTCATTCATAACTTTTTTGTATAGGGCCAGTAGCATTTTCACCTGAAACACATCAATAACAACTTACAAGGCTTGTTTGACAAATCAGTAATTGTCAAGATTATTTAAAATATAAAATAAATATTATCAGTCATTCAGGTCATGATAACCAGAAATGCTATATCTCAGGCTGGACTGGACTTGCTTGAGTTTCTTGATGATGATTCACCTCTCATCCAAGGGGTCTCTTAAGTTCAATATTTTATCCTGTATAGAGATATATAAATGGCAAAGTCTAAAGGAACAGTTTATGAGTTTACGTCAAAAAGCAAAGCAGTAAATCTATTTTAAGACAAACCAAATTCAAGGATGTAAATGTGGTGTATCCCTCCAACAAAAACAAGCGGTTACTTTTTAAAGTAATGATGCTTAGTGACTATTAATTCAAGAAGACTTTCTTCATGTTCTCATTTCATTAACAAATCTCTCTGCCTCACTTTCTAGCTTCTACTCTATCAGCTGACCATGGGCATCACTCTAAATTAATCAAACAAAGCCAACCTTGCTGTTGCTGTCAAATTTTAAAATCGTTTTCCTCCCTCCTGCTGTTGGTTGTCATTTCAGGACAAAACATGCAACTCTCCTCCACCCTATTCACCTCCTGTCTTCATCACATTCAGCGCCTTATCCTGCCCTGCATCCCATCATCCTCGTCTTCAGCCATCTCTCACTTCCACCACCAGTATCTAGACTCCATCAGGGGAATATTCCTCAGCTAATCATAGCATCTCAGCCCGTTAAATCACCGTTAAACTTTTCACCAGTAATCTTTATTGCACAATGTCATTTACTATCGTTCACTCTAAATGAAGTCAGACAGATATCTTCTTTTTTTAAAAATATGGAAAATATGACATCATATCTCTTTTACAAGAATGTGTTTAGCTGATTTTTAGAAAGGCATTTAGATTCAGCTTACAGCATTTTTCCTTTTTAAACAAACGTGAAACGAAGAAAAGGTAGAAATCTTGTAGTGTGTTTCACTTTAAATAATAACACGTATTATAGACTTACTCTGTTTCTACCTTCCGTCTTCTAACTCTCCTCTTATCACCAAAGTTTACACATTTTTTCATTTCCGTCCCTCCCCCACTCGGTTCCTGTTTTGATGCCTTCCTGGAAAGCTCTTTGTAAATTCTGACTTTAGGTATCATTATTGCATTTGCTAGAATGTCTGTTGTGACGAAATCGCGCTGTAGTGAAGGGCCATTCCTTGTGTCTACCTCACCCTGTCCTTCCTCTTCACATCTTCAGAACTTCTTAGGAAATACATAATCTGCACTCACTATAATGGCGTAGAATTTTATATGAGTCAGAAATGACCAACTTCCTCTGTGCTGTTGTAGAGATTCACAGAGTTTATTTCGTATATATATTTTTTTACCTATATGGAAAAGCTAAGAAACGGGCCTGTGTTAGGTGTGTTCCTGAGAAGGTGCATGCTAGAAAAAGAGAGAAATTGGTCATTGTTAAACGTGTGTCCTAAAGATCTTACTTAGATACCACATGAATTTTTCATGTCCATTCATAAATGTATTATTAGAATAAAAGACTTTTAGACAACTTTGTTATTTAGCAGTTGTAAAAGCATGTCATGTATTTATTACAACAATTTTTACAGAGAAAAATAAATAAAATATACAACTTTATCTTATAATACAGGTCACTGAAAGCTGACAGTCTTCCCGAGCTGAACAGAAGCTGACTCATGCTTAAAGTCAAAGTAAAGTAAAATCAAAGATTTGTTTCTTAATACATTACACGTTAGAAAATAATTGCTGAAAACATGTGAAAAGATTGTGGACTATGGAGTAATGAATTGTGGAGTTTACAGTAAAAAAAAAAGACAATGACAAAATGGCTTCTTCCTGAATGACGGGTGTTCTTGCATCATTGAGTGCTCGCAAAAACTCTGCCCATGAGATCAGCTTGTGACTCCACTCTAGTTTCCTGCCCATGGTAACTTGAACTCTTGGCGAGGATCGAGGATATGGAGCATCAGGTCTCGTCATGTGACTGTAAGTATATTGGCTTGGCCTGCTTCCTCAGGCGCTGCTGTGCTCGCAGCTTCCTGCCTTTCTGAGTTGCCAGTCCCATTGGTGGTAGGTACGTCTACGGGAACATTCCGGGAACACGATAACTAACATTTCTCAACAACTCAGTGACTCACACATGCAGAAAAATATCTCATTTGCCGAATAAATTGGTGTTACTTACAGCCCGTGGATATGGGTTCTTGTAATGTAGACCTGTAAAAGATATGATAGTGTCAGTCACTCTTCCAAAGCCAGAAAGCTTTCTATCCTGCAGTCCTGTATTTTCCTACACACAGCAGTTTATTCTTTCAGTATATAGATGATTTAATTTATCACTTTTGCCTGGTTACAAAGGCAGGGTGTAAACTTTTGTTGAAGTATCCATGTGAACAAATCATAGCATCCACATTTTAAAAAAGGGAGGGCTGAAAATAACAGTAATCTTGCCTCTTTGCTCACAACTGAACTAATCTCTTGTATTGTATATCAAAACAAAAAAAAACAAATCCTCACACATGCATGAGGATAACATTTGTTTCTTATTTGTGTCGGTCATTACAGCTGGTTTCTGTACCACTTATCTGAAGACAATATAAACCTGCTCATGCTGTTGGTTGTCAGACACTCAGAACATTATGTCAGTGTTTACTCCTCTGCTTACTCATGCTAAAACAATCAAGACCTTCAGCTGAACTAGCACAATCACTCAGTGACAAATACTTCATCTAGGTGTGTTATATGAGCTGGATATTACCGGCTATAAACGGTGAGCAAATATAAGACTGAAATCAAAATATTATAAGTGTTAACATGAAAACACAGAAAGCACAGAATAGTATTACTGTGACCGGACTAAAATAAGATTCAGTCAGGACTTATGTAAGGACATGTGTAGCATCTCTCCACTCTTACCTATTTCTATCCTTGCTTCACATTCTTCTATACACTTCTTTATTGATCCTTGATCTGTGAGCTGTGACGAAGCACACAGAAGGAAAGATTAGTCATACAAAATACCATGTAACTACAGCTTTTAACATTTCTGTGAGCAGCATACTGTTGTTCACACCTGCTGGTTCTGTCTGAACAGAGTGCAGGCCTCCTGAAGTATGTATTTTCTCTCCGCGTCTGTGTCACTTGCAACTCCACTCTGTGCCTGCCAGCTTCGGGCGATGCGAAACACCCGCATGTACAGTGACAACACCGTCCTGCGAGTCGAGGTCGTCATCAGGGCTTAAAAACGGCAGTTACCTGAACAATAAAGGAAATTAAGTTGTACAGAAAAGAATAGTGCCATTACAAATCATGTTACTGCTTTTTCTGTGTATAAAGCTAAAGAAAGAATCTGTTAGGGTGCTCTTGGTATAAAGTTTTCAGCTAACACTTTCTCAATCCCCCCACCTCCTGCCTTCTGTGCATTGTATTTGCATCCTGACGCCTTTAAGTTCCCATGAAGTATTGTGCACACAGCACAATAAATGTAGCTTGACATTATTTGCCCAGACAGCAGGAAACCAAACAGTACTATGCTGGAATACTACCAAAGTCACCTGCGTTTTCAGTGTGTCTGTTAGTTTCGGATAATTTGAGTTAAAAAAAAAACTTTTTTTTTTTTTTTAAAGTAAATGCGTCCTGTGAGAGAAACATCTTCAAAACAAAAACAAAAAAAACAACTAAAAGAAAGAGCCACAAGAATAAGTAATGCAAAAGCTGAGGACATGTGGGGCACCTGGAAGCATGGATGATAGGGCTGTCCTGAACAGCGGTTTTTGGGAATTGAAGCATGAGAGACGAGGACATAAGTCAGCTTTTTGGAAACATAAGTGTGCAGTCATAGCACCTAAAATAATGTGACAACTAGCTACAACATGCTGGTTGCAGTAACATTAACCTTAATAGCAAAAAAAAAAAAAAAAGAACACTTTTCAAGATGACTAGGCTGATGCTTACAGATTTTATGTGATTTGCCACGCTTGTTGTAGATTTGTGATATGCCAATTTCCTTTAGCATATCTAACAATCAACTTATTTAGGGATTCGAATACTGACTTGGGCTTGATTGCCAAAGCAGTGATCTAAGCTTCGAAGCATTTGGTCAGCGCTAATGGATGCCTTACTGAACAGGGGCCCAGAGTGTCAAGGTCCCACCTGGCCTTTACCTACAAAATGTCACACAAATTAATGAGTACTGACTGGGAAGTGATTCAAAATGACCCCAAAGACACAAAAAGACCTCAAAGAGATGCAAAGGAACCACAAAGAAATACAAAAGGATTTCAAGTTGGTGGTGCGCACAGTCGCAGCGACCCAGAGCTCTCCCTGTTTTTGGACTAACTATTGTGTTTGGCTGTTTGTATTGTTATTTATTGCTCTTACTTACTATTTATCATATAGTTGAAAAATATAGATATGAATGTGTGTGTATGTGATCGTGAGAATGATGCAATGAGCAAGTGTGTGTTGGTGAATATGTGAGTGTGTGCTGGTGGATGGGTAAACATTTAAATGCTGCTAACGGGATTGCTCCAACAAAGGTGAATTGTATTACATACAATGGCAATAAAGGCTCTATCTATCTATCTATCTATCTATCTATCTATCTAAAAATGACTACTATGAGACACAAAACGACCAAGAAAGGCACCAAATGTACAAAAAAAAAAAGATCCAAAGTCTTTCTTGTTCCTATATAGGTGGTGGGGCTTTTTGCATATCTGTGCCCTGGGGCCTATTGATTATCCATCCGTGTTTGGAGGTGTGGGGCCCGGGGCAGTTGCTTATTTTGGTGGGTTTCTAATCCAGCCCTGGGTGTTCCCATCAATCAACACTAGATGTCACTAAAACAAACACAGAGCTGTTTACCAAACACAGCTTGTTACATGACTTAACTGTTACGTGTTAACGTTCCGATATGTGTTGGGATTAAACGAAATGTTAAGTATAATGTCATTAGCGCATTTGTATTTATACTTGTTTACCAAACAGAACACATGATGCAATATTCTGTCACCACCTGTCAACATGAGGCTAGCTATCCTTGAGCATCCTATTGACAGCGCTAATCAAACGTCTGCTGTCAAAGAGGGGAGATTAAATTAAAAGCGACACTAGAGCTGTTCTCACTGACTAACATTTGTGTTATCGTTCACTATATTTGCAGTTCAGTTAATATTACAAGCCTTGACCTACCGGCTGAGTCTGGAGAAGATGCTAGCTCCACAGTAGCTTACCAGGACAGCAGAAACACATTTGTCGCCGGTTGATGACGTAGGCCGAGAACTGGTTCCTCTATGGGAAGGTTGCAAAGAAAAAAATGAAAAGCCTTAAAAATAAACGAGTGGCTCTACTTTTTATCTTTGATAAAGTTCGGGATGTTTTACCAGTTTAAAGTAGCACCACACCCTGTACAATACACTTTCTGTAGACCTAGTTTAGGCCATTTCAGATGAGTTACAAAGAGGTTTTGACACATTTTCTAGCACTCGATAATATTCTGTCAAAGCTCTCTGTAAAATGTCATAAACAAAACACGTGCTTCAGTAATTCATCTCGTTGTAAATTACCAATCTGGGTGTAATGTAATATCCCCAAGCGCATGACTGTTGAAATTAAAAGATGTGTCTTATCGTTGCCATCGGTGATGAGGATCAGCTGTTGGCTGCTTGTAGGCAGGGAGGAAGTGACAATGTAGCTACACTCAATGAGTAGAAGGGGGAAGGCACAAAGAAATTTGCTGCTTTAGTCAGGGATGGTGCTTTAACTCACTCCAAAGAGCGAACATAATTCAGATGGATTCAAAAGCACACCCCGGTCACTAGCTTTTTACTTATTTATATCTAAAAGCGGAGTTGAATTCGATTTTGATGTGGAAGTTTTTTTGTCAGCTGCCAGCTAGTTAGCTAGCAATCTGACTTTAACGCGACGAGTTTGCCTCAGTTCCTTTCTGGTCGTATACGCTACCTTGGCCAACTTACTAACTACTTAATTTGTACTGGCGTCCCCGAAGTGATGAACACCCAATTCCACACGACAGAGTTTCCCATAAAGGTAAGTTTCTTTACGGTCTCAATGGTGGTATTTCTCGGTGTCCTAATCGAAAGACCTAGCTTAGCCGATGGCTAACTTATGTTCACCGAGCTGATGCTAGCTAGCTATGGCGACGTCGTCAGGGCCAGGCAGTTTTGATGTAAATGGCCCGGTGGCGGTGATGTCTCGCGAATCGATAACTGCTTCACAACAAGTACTATCTAAATCAGTGAATACACGAAACAGCTTGGTGTAAATGGCTGTCAAAACACTGTTAACATGATATTTTTGAGTGTTGTGCAGGCGCTGTTAAGCTCACTTGATCCTGTTTGTGCTCGCCACTTCCCAGCGAACATAACTTGGTAACATAACGTTAATGCTAGCTAACGTTAGTTAAGGTCAGCTAACTAACTTTAACTGAGGCTGTGGTTTGATAGCAGTGCTGCAAATATTCATACTCTAGCTCAACTTTGTTGTCTCTCACAGTTTTAGGGCTAACAGTCGATATAGCTGAGGTAAACTAATGGCTAGATACTGAAGTGGTCGGCGTTAGCATGCCTAGCTTGATGATAATTAAAAATTCTAATGAGTAAGTAGGCCATCAGACGTCCATCAGATGTTAGTTAGGTGAAGTTGGCCTGAATGGGTCACTGAGACATTTGCCTCGACATGCCCATGTCAGTTATCAGTGCAGGCAGTTTACTCCTAAGCTGAACACATTTTCATTATTGGTATTAAATTAAGAATCATAGCTCCGCAAGATCAGTAATCAGCACACAGTCCAAGTAAAAGTTGGTATCAGAAGTTATAGATTTTACCACAGACTTAATGAGTTGTAGCAGATTAAGGACAAAGCGTGTCTGTGCCCTGTGAGAGGTATCTCACTTACAAAAGTGACTCTCCTCATCATATTTTCAGTGCAGATGCTTTATAATCATCTCCCTTGTAGTAATAAACCAGTAATTGTGTTATCCTGCAGTGGGGCAAACTGTTTTGTTGTGCTCAGATTACATATTCATAGCATGTTGACAAAAATAGTCCTGCAGGTTTGGGAATGATGAGCTATCACTTTCTGCTTATGATGACAAGATAATGTGTCTTTTCAGCATTGCGGATGTCAAGGTCACAATGATGGAGCAGAGTAGAAAGGCACTTTGATCAGTGGCTGATGCCATCAGAGGGATTGTCCGTAAGTAATTCACTGAGCAGGTACCTTTTAAGTTACATTTAATGTGTGCAGATTTATAGCAGAATAATTGCGCTAATGTACACATGAAATCGGGCCACTATGGGAGTAATTTGGTAGATAAAATAGAGGTAATGCTTTTATATATCGTTAGTTTGAGAACGCCAAACAGTTAACGTGTAATTGGGTCAGTAATCAGGTTTTCATCCTCCTCCCCATAAAAGTATCGGATGTCATTACTTGCTCCTTAAATGCTCTGCAAATCAAGTTTTTATTCTCAAGCAAAGCTGGGCAATACTGATACTATATTGATAGTTTATAAAACTAGACATTGTCTGAGGTTATCGTAGTATCTATTCCATGTTGTAAAGGCTGCTTTACGGTAAAGATATGTAATTTTCTGAACTTACCAGACTGTTCTAGCTGTTCTATTATTTACCTTTACCCACTTAGTCATCATATCCACATTACTGATGATAATTTATCAAAGAGGTCATCGTGAAAGCACCAATAATCAACCCTAGAGTATTGTTGCAATATCAAAATGGAGATATTTGGTCCAAAATATTGTGATATTTTATTTTCTCCATATTGCCCAGCCCCATTCTCAAGTTATTTTTTTTTATCACAACCGTAGTTATGGCAGCAACATGCAAGTTCCTACAGCAATGTTACTTTTCAGTGTGACGTTATTCTCCTTATCTTTTACACACATATGTGCACTTTAAAAAGCCTGTAGCCTAATAAACCTGGAAAGGATAGACATGACAACATAATCATGTTTATTTAAACCTCTCTACTTTGATTTTTTTTTTGCTGCCAAAGGTTGGGAATAATCACATTTAAGTACATGTAAATATAATGATTGCAGTAAAATTGCTTAAATATTTTGCAGTTTTCATTCCCAACCATAGTAGCACCACAGTCTGGTGCACAGTTGCTATTTTAGCAAGTACATAATTTCTCTGCTGCCATTATAATGTAGTAAGGTAGCAACACTGAACGTACTGCCTGTTGTAGAACCTGGTAAAACTCCCCCTCTGAAACAGGGATTGTCTGATACTGTTGCCACTCCTGATACCAAGGAAAGATAAACACTTCATTTATGTGGATATAGTACATAGGATTATTGTGAAATAAAACACAATAAAGCCACAAGTTACATAATAAAGTTACACAAATTACAGCATCTTAATTGCCTATAAATGGCTGAAACTCTGTGACAAAAAGTGAAAACAGAAGGCAGGTTTTGTAGTGACTGTGTGTAAAACAAAACCAATTCTACCTCAGTGTGATTCTGTGGTTACCTGTGATGTGTGTTTCTTATTACTTTGTAGAGGTTTCAAAAGTAATATGCTCTGTGCACACATAATATGTACACATATAGACTCTTTTCTCTGGTCGTCACTTTTTAGGGTTTTTAAGTCTGGCAGTGGATCGTGGCAGATTTGGCACAGGTAGTGTAACTTCTTGACCTTCAGTGCTCAAAAATTCCTGTACTTGGATTTCCTTCTACAAATAACCACAAAAATGTGGAACTTGACCTTTTGATTGTGAGCAAGACTGACTCAGTCGAGAGCCGCAGTCTGTGACAGTTAACATTTTTGAATTGTTCTTCGCCTCAGGCCTGAGGGTATGTTGAGACGTCTCGCAGGACCAGAGAAGAGGCGTCTAGGTGGTTCGGACGGGGACTGAAGGTGAGGAGGAAAGACAGACGAGGGACCAGGGAGGAAGACATGGGTCAGTGTGTCACCAAGTGTAAGAATCCAACGTCCTCACTCGGCAGTAAGAGTGGAGACAAGGAGAGCGGCTCCAAGTCCCACCACAAGAAAGGAGGCAGTGCTGGTGGTGGTGGGGGCCACAAAGACGAGCCCAGTGCCCCGTGTAGCAAAACCACCAGCGAGCTTTCAAATGGCACCAAGGCCTTGGAGGTTACAGTGGAGACGCCCGTCATCCCCGCAGCTATGGGAGAACCGCGCAAGGACGACAGTCTGGATGGAGATGGGCTGTCGTTGCTGCGCATTGAGGAGCTGTTCTGCTGCTACAAGGATGAACAGGAAGATGCCATCCTGGAGGAAGGCATGGAGATGTTTTGTAATGACCTGTGTGTGGACCCAGCAGAGTTTCGTGTGCTTGTTCTTGCCTGGAAGTTTCAAGCAGCCACCATGTGCAAGTTTACAAGGTAAGGTGGAGTTTAGGGAATGGGGCGTGTTGTTGTCACTGGTATCTGTTTATCAGGATGAACTAGCATAACTACTACGCTGTAATCGGCTAAAGATGAGAACTCGGTACAGATATTTTCTGATCCCAGATGATTAAAACACTTTGTTTGATTAGTGCCTGCCCTGATTTATTTTGTAAACAAGATGCTGTTTACAAGTATACATAAATATACACATAAATAATATTTACATGCATATTTATGGATGTATTAATTTTGGTGTTAAATTGGGCAATTCTCAGTGTGTCTTGGTGCCTAGTGGTTCAGAAGAATTACTTTATTAATCCCCTGGGGGAAATTCCTTTTTCCCACTACTTGTTATTTTACACACACACACACGCACACGCGCACACACACACACACACACACACAGAGGAGGCCTTAAATACACACAGTGCCCATCTCTGGAAACCTGCTTCATGGAATTAGTTTCTCACCTCGCTGTAATATGCTATCAACTCAGGAACCCAACCCAGCCTGATCTGTGTCTCAGCTTTTATTTATTTTAACCTATTAGCTACATGCAAAGCAGCGACAAAACACAACAGGAAAACAACTGCCACTGCGATCTTTGAATGTCATTTTATTTTATGATAAGCAGATAGCAATCAACAAGATAAATCGGTGCATCCGTTAAAAATCTTCAGTGCACTTTTACACTCACTTCCTGTCTTTTTTTCAGTGCCATTTTACAGGTGCATCACATCTCTCAAGTGTTGCTTTAGTAATTGGTTCATGTAAGGGATTATCCAAATCTTCCTGCCACTAAGTTCCACACTCACACTATAGAACAGTATGTACTGATTTTAAGTTATTAGCTATTAATCACATCTCTGAAGTAGATTGGCTATACTCATTTTGATGTAGTCTATATAGTGTAATAAAGACAGGCTACTGGTTCACCTCCGTGTGGCCATCACAATGTTCAGTTGCAAATCAGTGTGAATTTGACCCCTATTCTGACAGGACATTTTATCTCAGGCAGCTGGTGTCTACAAACAATGGAAAAAAAAAACTGGTTAAATGTATAAAGCTTTTAGATATGCAAAGAACTTGGATGACTTTGAAATTGGCCAGTAATGGTGCACATTTAAGCACTGGTAAATAAGAGACAAATCACCCATGGGGTGCACTGGATTTGAATTAAGTCTTTATTTTCCGCATCTCTCTCTTTGATTTCAAGTCATCACTCCATTAATGCTATCTAATAATGACAGAAATGCCCAAAAATAGTAAGCAGATGTTAAAAAAAATCACCACTTAACAGATTGGATCTTAAAAAAAAATATATCTTTGTATTGTTTCTAAAACTGATAACATGTTTATCAGATGATACAGCTAACCAAATTATTATGCACCACCAATAACTAGCTTGATGCCTGATAACTAGAGGTCTACCCTCAGAAGAGACTTCCCCTCCCTGCACTGTTTGATTTCCTAGTCTTCAGTCTGTCACTGTGCAGTGGTCCATCCAACCATCCCACCTCACACACACAGCAGCTCAACCAGATACAGGCATGCACACACACAGATTCCCACTGACAGGTAGGGGGGCACACAGGAAATGGACTCCCACTGCAGTTAGTGTCGGAGATGAATAGGGCTGCCTGCTGGCTGGGTCACTTGTCACTGCCCCCACCCCACCCCCCGGGTTTTTTTTACTCAACACATTTCTATCCAGAGGGTTTGGACAACACAACACTCGGGTTAACAACAT
>JAPZEB010000014.1:17975262-17986246 GCA_029783705.1 Chaetodon striatus | reverse complement strand
AGGACAGGCTGGGGGCGTGTCTGACACTGATGCGGCTCTCACCATTGGTGGACAGCTGGTTACTAACCAACACTACACACTGGGCACATGAGAAAACACAGAAAACCCTGTTAGTTTCAAAGCTAATGGCTAACAAAGTACAGTTTCACGGGGACTGTAAGTAGGTCTGTAATATTTATAAGAACCAGAGTAAAATATGAACGACAATATGGGAGCAAAAGCTTGTTTTGTGTTATTAAATGTTGACCAAATAGACGCTAACGGTAACTAGCTAGCTTGTGTTTGTTATTAGCGTCGATGCTAACTGAGTTGCTGGGCTGCTTGCTAACGTTTTTGTGCCGCTAACCGCAGGAAAAGAGTTAATGTGTGCGAAAAAAAAAACGTTAACCCGTCATGGTAACGTAAAATGGCAAAAAACGTTACCTCGCCGTGTTAACAGTCAGAAATGTCTACCGTGTTAGCTGTTAATGCCTTGTAAATCAATATAGTTAGCAAACGTTAACACATCTGTCAAGTCCCCGCGCGGATGGTCAGATTAACGCAACGTGAAGCTGTTTCAGTTGACTGAGCGAAAACCTGGTTATGATAACACGGGAAACGTTTGGCTTGGGAACAGCGGATATTATGTTTTTGTTCAGCTGAATCGCACACCGGGTGGGGCGACATTGTCAACGAACTGCATCCAATGTAATTTAGGTTTCATGTCACAGGTAACCTTGGGGTTCTCATCTGTGTGCCCCCCCCTGCAGCTGTAATCAAACACAACCCAGATTTCAATGGTGTTTCTGGTGGATCATCGGCCCTCTCCAAAATGTGGGATAGGGTTATGTGAACAGCATCATCTGCAGCCACACAATGGATAACGAGGTAAGATCGTTTTATGTAACGGCTCATCTGCTCTGTCAGTTTCAACTTCACATCATCTGTCATTTTACTCGACATGAGACACTGTGAAGAAGCTGCTCAGTTTTCAGGGCATTGATCGCAAAGATGCATGTCATATTTTTACAGCCTCTCTTGTTTCCCTGTGCTGTCACTAACAAGTACTCTCTGTTCTTCCTTCAATCCTCTTGGCTTCTCTTCTGCTCCTGACATTGACAGATGCTTAGTTGACTTGTAGAAATTAAGTAAGGGCTTTGTGATTTCTTTGCTTGTCTTGCATGATGATTTGAAATAAATGAATGGCATGAGCTTTAGGTGACCGTGTTATGCAGACAACTGATGCTCCTTCCAAGACACATGTTATCTGTCTCATTCCCCACTGGCAGAGGGTCAGGGCCAGCATTTTAAAGACTGAGGCAGGCAGATACATGATGTTTTAATGAGGAGAATTTTATTTCAATTGAGCCCATTGATGTCTGAACAACATTTATATTGTGTGGATTGTAGACCCCTCTGCTGGACCCTCACTTTGGGATTTTAGTTGATGTGATAGATGTGTTTTTTTAAAATAGATATTCCTGTCAAACAAGGATTTGAATGTACAGTTGTTCATGACATTGTAAGTGACGGCGCACACCATAGATTTGTGACATGACAGTGTCAATGTTAGTTTCCTTCAAAGGGCTCTGCTTAATGTATAATGCATGGACACATTATTGCGAGATGTAATAGCTCATGTTCCAGTCACTCTGTAACCACTGTTGTGCTCACACCTAATGGGAACAGGGCAGCACCGTCTTTTGAAGAAGAGCATGAATTTGACATGGCATGGATTCATAAAAGTGTTGGAGTTGCTCCACAGGGATCTTGGCCCATGCTGAGTCAGTAGTTTCCCTCAGTGTGTGCATATTTTCAGCAGTGCCAGGCCCTTTTGCTTTGATCACTATTCGCCACATCATCTCAAAATTGAAAGTCTGCATGCCTGTAGAATGAAAGGGACAGTTCATCCTAAAATCAAATATACATATTTTTCCTCCTTCCTGTAGTGCTGTTTATTGGTCTAGATTGTTTTGGTGTGAGTTGCTGAGTGTTGGCGATGTATGACTTCTCTCAAATACAACACAACTAGATTTAATAGAACTTTGATTTGTATAGCGCTAAGGTCAAGTCTGGATGTTTTTAAATGTGATATATAGATAAAATGGATTTGATTTTATTTAGATGGCACTCAGTTGACAGTGCTCAAACCGTCCAAAAAATAAATTTGAAAAACTCAACAGCAATATCTCTTTTCAGAAATCATGACCAGGTTACTCAAGATAATCCACTGACCTTGTTGTGAGCAGTTTCAAGAAGGAACTATTTCCCTTCCCCTGAACTACACCTGCCAAGCGTATCACCATGCAGAGGGAATTCTACTTACATCTAGTTCTGTTATATCCAAGAGAAGTCAGACATCTCTACCGCCATATCTCCAACACTCAGCAACTCTTCCAAATTAATCGAGACTGATAAATAGTGCCACAGGTGAGAGGAAAAATATGTATTTTTGATTGTGGGATAAATTGTCTCTTCAACTAAATATTGCCATGATCCCGAAATCATCGTCATCTTAGCATGTCCACACACGTCTTTTTCAGTTAGAGCTGAAATCGTCATGCGACAAATGGTGTATTATTCAGCAGAGTTAGTCTGAATAATATTAGACTGTTTACAGATGGATGCACCTGGACTCCCACAAAGTTAAGGTCTGCAATGGTGTTAAAGTGAAAATCAGTTCTTATTCAGGGCCCTCAAGAAATATTCCCCATTTCTGACATCACATTTTGAACCTCAGGACTGACAGTGACTCAATGTGTTTTGATTCTAGTACAACCCTTGTACCATGGGATGATTGAACAGGCGCATTTGGCACCAAAGACCCTACTAGAGCTGCAACAATTCGCTGATTAATCGATGAGTCAAGTGACAGAAAATAAATTACTTTGATTATTTTGATAATTGAGTAATTGTTTTAGTAATTTTTTAAGCAAAATGCTAAACATTTGCTGGTTTGATGCTTTCCTTTGTCGTACATGATTATAAACTCCATTGCTTTGGATTTTTTCACTGTTGATTAGACAAAACATACTATTTGACCATGTCTCCCTGACCTGTGGAAAATTACACAGGGCATTTTTTGCTTTTTTGGGACATTTTAGTGACTAAACAATAAGTCGAAAAAAACAGGGGCAGATTTGTTAATAATGACAATTATCGTTAGTTCTAGCCCTAGACCCTACCACATTGCAAGCAGGAATGTTTTGTCTATTTACCATGTAGGGTAGACATTGTGACACATTGCATGTGCTGTATTGATGCTTTGTTTACTCAAGACTGAAGGAGCAAGTTGTTTGCCTAAATTTTGTGATGTACAGAATAAAGTGGATATTGATCGTAGTCCGTGATTGTGAGTACTTGTACAACAATGAGGTGTATAGTGACAGTTTGTTTTCCGCAAATAGCTGATGTAGGCTTTTCTGACTCTGCATCGTGTGCATATGTGTGTGTGTGTGTCGGGGGGTTTCTTTAAGGAGAGAAAGACGTGCCAAGGAGAGAAGCTGGCCTCTACTGTGGACGACACTCTGGATGAATATTTAATCGCCCTCCAGCACAAAAACAGGTGAAGTGTGAGCACAGGCTGCTGGGGAGAGATGGGATTAGATTTCACAGAGGTGATACACAACTCCTCCACGACTTTCAGTGCTGCCTAATAGGAGCACTGATTGGTTCCTTGCTTTGAGATACACTAAATTAGTGTGTGAAATGTTTAAGAGTGGAGGTCAGAAGAGCTTGAAAATGTTTCCTGAATCTTTCTCTTAGTCATCTCAACCATTCGATACACTGATTGGAAGATTTTATTTGTAACTGTAGAGGTAGTCACCAGTTTTCTTTGCTTCTCAGGATCCTAAAGCGCCTTAAAGTCAAAGACCCCAGGGAGATTGAGTTGGAAAAGCTTGAGCAAGGTTTTTCCATTTATCTTAACGGAGCCAATGCTGAAGCCAATAGGAAGCAGCCCAAGAGGTCCAGCCACCAGTGTGTTGCCTCCCCACCTGCTTGGAGGCCTGCGCGTACAGCAGGTATGCTGCTGCTGGACAAAAATAAACCCACAGACACTCAGAAGCAAAAAGTGTTATGTAAGACCTCATAATTTTTTTACCTCTATTGTGCAGGGAGAAAAATATTGTTCTCAAGTATTCAGTCATTTTTACACTGAATGGAAGGCGCCACCTCATACTCATAATACACATATTTTTGTTGCTTCTGTCATCTTCAGACCATATGGAGAACAAGCTAATAGCCACCACTCCTCAGCTGGTAGTTTTCTTGGTATGATCTCATGCCCAGTCCCAGTGAATAAATGATAGTGACAGTTGTAGCTGGCAGCCAGTTTTTCGTTCTTCCCTTTATGTGTTGTGGACCATCTGCGTATGTGACTGCGTGTTCCTTCTCCTCTGAGGCAATAGTCTGCTGCAAGCTGCTCATGTTCCTTTCTGTGCTGTTACTCAGCGGCAGATGTCTGTCGAAGCGCCCACCAGTTTACCGAAGATAATCTAGAGCAAACCCACAGGAAGCGGAGCCACACTGCCCCAGGAAAGGTCCAGAGGAAAGAATGGGTCAAGGTAGAGGCTTCTTAATGTAATTGATCTTTGATTGTGGTGCATCAAAAGTAAACATTTTCCCACAGAAACACACATACTAAAAATGTCCTCTTATGTCATGTGTGCAGGATTCTGTGAGAATTCGAACAGAGGAAGGAACAAGTTTGCACATCTCCCCAGAAAAGCGCTACTCTGAGGATTTTGAGCCCTATGAAAGCATAGACATGGAGGTAGAGTGAAGACATGACAATGCCTACTAAGCCTGTGTGTGTGTGTGTGGGGGTGTTTTTTTAGGGGAGGGGCTATGTGTCAGATGCAGCTGTCTGTACTACTTAGCATCTCTCCATCTCTGCCATTTCCCCCTTAATCCAATCACCATGTTTCATACAGAGCTCCAGTCCGCGCTTGCCTCGTAGTCCCTGCTCCCCAAGGGCCACCTGCAAGGTGTCGCGCTCCTTCAGCTCTAGGCACGAGAGCCAAGGAAGCCAAGCAAATCAGGAGCACAATGAGAAGGTCCTTCTCAACCTTGAGGAAGTGAAGGTGAGCAGAAAAAGAAATATGTACACTGTCTTGTTTCATCTTGTCAAGATGGCATGAGATGTAGTGAATCATCTGAATTTGTTTCATGCTCCTGGGTGTTAATTTATGATGGTTTTTCAGTGGTCGTCACACAAATCAAGGGAGTGCTTAAACTGTCACCGTGCATGTGTGTACGTTTGTGCCTGTGAGTCCTTACACTGATGACTGTGTGCATTGACGCATACCTAAACGCTGACCTTTGTAAACCAGGTTCTGCGTCGCAGCCTGGAGGTTAGCATGCGGCGAAGCAGCCGCGACTCAGCGGGGGAGGAGTCGGACGAGGAGTGGGTGGAGGAGCAGATCGAGAGGGAGGAGAGCACTGAGAGTCTGGACGAACTGGGGCTGCCTCTCTCGTCCTCCAAGTCCTCCTCCAACCCTCGGCCCAGCGGCTCCCATAGCCATTTCGACTCCGCAAACCTCATTGTCCTGGACTTTGGACCCTCACCTAAAGGTAGGCTTCAGCATCCCCTTTCATATGTAAATTTGGTATTGATTTTTAGGGTTAGTCTGAATTGCCCAGAGTGCTTGCATCTCCACCCTATCTGCTTCATCAGCATTGACCTGTACACATGGGGAGAATAGGCAACTACATTAGCTGTCTGTGCACAGTTTAGGTGGTGTGTTCGCCAACCAACAACCCTGTCATGCGTAAAAACTCAAAAAATATCTTCCAATGGTGAAAACTTTTCTTACTTTCATTTTCTCCATTATTCCAGGTCGTAAGATTGAACGCTCTCTGTCTGCAAAAAGGAAAGAAAACACTGACGCCTTTATACCCACCAAGCCTATGTTGGTGAAGAGCAAAACATTAGATAGGCCACCCTCCAAAGACAGCTGGAATGGTCAGAGTAAGTCTGTCAGCATTTTTAAATTCATTCATGATTAACAAGCTCTTGAATTTAAGGTATTCAAATGGCAAATTTTCCATTTTTGAATGAATCTCTTTGTACGAGCCCTTTTAAAATGTTTCTCTGGAGGTGAGGGAGGGGATGGGGCTCATGATGATACTCAGTACACTGTGATTTGCTGATTATTGTTCACTCTTGTGAAATAAAAACATTAGGAGAAAACATTTTTGTGGATAGATCTGTTAGATAGCATTGTGCATGGCCTCTGTTTAAAAGGTTTGTGCTTCTTGCTTCAGGGCCAAGGAGTCAGGTGGGGAGGCCCCTGTCAGCAGCCAGAAAGGCTTCTGTTGAGGAGCGAGACCCAGAGGAGATGGCGTGCAGCGTGCGCCAGGCTATCCAGAGAGAAAACGACCCTCTCCATAGTCCTGAGCTCTTTAGCCGCAACACGGTCTGTATGCCTCACACTGTACACATCCCATCTCTACTCAGTTTAGGCCCCCCTTTTTTTTCCACTGTTAAGAGTTGTTTTCATGCCTATCTGCTGCGGAAAGCCATGGCGAGAGGCATTGTGTTTTCGGGTTGTCCTTCTGTCTATCTCTCCGTCTGACACCTTGAGGGAATTTTTTTCAAATTTGGCACAAACATTCATTTGGATTCAACAATAAACTGATGACATTTTGGTGGTCAAAGGTCAAGGTCAGCGTGACCTCGCATCCGTCTTATTCTCGTGACCGCAATATCTTAAGAAGGCCTTGAGGAAGTTTCCTCAGATTTGGTGCCAATGTCCACTTGGACTCAGCAACGAACTGAATAGAATTTGATGGTTGAAAATCAAAGGTCAAGGTCGCTGTGACCTCACAAAACATGAAAAACTAAAAAAATTATTGCGCTAATTATGACAGAATTTCACACAAATGTCTAATGGAATTTAATGATGAAATAAAGACATTTTATATCCAAAAGGTCAAAGATTAACTTTGATCAACTTCAGTGTGACATCACAGTGTTCTTCAAAAACTCTTTCCAGGCTGTTATTTAACGTCAAAACTCAGGAACAGAAGAGGAGACATTTGGTCAGATACTAATTTGGTGACTCTAGTCTTGGGTGCCCACCTTAGATCTTTTGTGCAGCTGGGGGGACAATGGGTGTGAAGCATCCATATTTTCACAGACATGGATATAACTGGTACGCAGAGGCATACAACCACAAGGCTGTAATTGTAGTTATGTTGACTTAGACTATCTATACTGTTATGACCTGATATTTTTTTTACTGTCCACCTGTTACTGTAAACATGTACAGCATGTGATTTTAATACAGTGATAGTTGTTCTGGGCTTTGCTTACATGTAAACTTTGCTCCTCAAGCTTATGTACCTCTGACTCCTCTGTCTTGTTTCCTCTTTATCCAGGGCAGGGGACACCAGGTGATGAATGGCTTAGTGCGCCACAACAGCCACGACAAGGATGAGAACAGTGTCACAGTGGCCATGCAAAGAATCACACTTATGGGCCCTGGGTATGCTTACAGAATATGGCACCTAGATACACAGATGAGGGATATAAGGACACACTGTACTTGTGGTAATCATGTACATCCTTTAGTGTTAGAACAAACATTATGGTGTTTTGTAGAAACTAATACAAATAGGAATTTATGGTGTGTACACCCTCTGACCTTGAAGAGTTATTTATTGGCATAGACACCACAGCGCTCAGCCATCCATCACCATTAATATGAAGGACAGGCACCATAGCCTAAGCTGTAGTGCTGAGGATGTCATCCTTCTGTTCAGGCAACAACAGAAACTGCTGAAAGCCTTGGAGAAACTTGAAGCAGGACCCAGCTACAACATTCCTCAAAGTGTCAAAACAGACTACAGCAAACAGCCAGTGAGTCAGTAACACTGTCTCGCAGTTCAGAATGAATAATCCCAACACTGCTGGGTGTGATGGAGACATAAGTGTACTAAAGCACTTGTGAAATGTTCTGTGTTTTCATTGCAGAGAAGGCTGTCCTCGGCAGAGGTCACCCCTGCATTGTATGTTACCATGGAGATCCTGTCAAACTGGGGGAACGCTTTGCAGGTCGGGCTGACTGAGTTGCAGTTCTTCTGCCTTAGAAACAAGAAGCTGTACGTGTCTCCTCACGACCTGGACATCAGGAACGCTGACTACCCCGGGAATCTGGGGGCACTTGTCAACGGAAAGGTGAAGGTGAGCCTCTGCTTATTTTTTTTTTACCACCATCACGACTGCAAATTATCTTTGGATGAAATTAAAAGTACAGTCAACCGTCTTCACAGCAGACATCTTTACTTTTCATGGCAAGAGAAGCACACACATTATTTATGGCTCTGTTCCATTTTATTGTCCCAGTAGGCTGTGACAGTAAAAAAGCATGCAAAGTAACAAGGCTCTGAAGCTTGAATACCTAAGTGGGATGCAGCCATCATTTTACAACTGACTGTAAAAGGCCTATTACATACAAGTTTCAAGTCCCCCCCCAATTTAAAATATGTTTTTCAGATGGGAGTTGGGGGGGGGTACCACTGCCAGCTACAAGCTAACTACACTTGCCATTCTGCTATGTGTGCTAGTCACCGCATTTAGTGCATAACAGACTCCTCATCTGAGTCTGGGTTTGACTGAGGCTCAAACATGTTTGGCTGAATCTCTCTGATTTTCTCTTTAGGACTTACACTATCCATCTTTTTTTATCGATATAGTTTTTATTTATGATAATTTCACATTTAGGAACAAAGGAAAAGAAAAAAGAAAAACAGTGCACAGAAAAAAAGACATACAGATAGGAGGTCATGGGATGTTTACAGAGACAAGACTAATTATCCTAATTTAAAATAAGGTTTCATATATGATACATACAATAAAGAGGCTAGCACTGGGACTGTTTGGCCTTTTTATAACATGATTGTTGCTACTTCCTTCCAGTGAGTCTGAATAAAACGACAAGACCAGAAATAAGGGCATGGTCGACCATGATCTCTCCACACTCCCTCCAGCGCCATAGCTGGGTGCCAGTTTGTTTAGACTTCTGTTTGGGCATGATGAAAAAGGGAATAGGTTTTTCCAGCAGAAGTCTCTCCAGGTGTGGGAGTTAGTGGAAGTTGACGGTGTTTCCCATTCAGCCACATGTCCTCAGTTATTTCAATGTCCAGCTCTTTTTCCCATCGTTGTTTCACATAGTCTGTAGTGTCCTTATTGAGTGATGTGATGCCACTTGCTGATTAAACGTTTATTACTTCCTGATTTTTAGCATCAATAAATATATGAATGACCATTGATCCTGTGGTTCCCTTGGATTAGTACCTTTTACCTTTGTACAGAGCTGTAAATACCTGTAAAAGTCCTGCCTAGCCAAGCCATATGTTTGACGCATATTAATGCTAGCCATCTTGAGTACGCTGCTCTTTCATCGGTCAACCTTGCATGAGCAGTGCTGGAGAAAATGGAAAACAAAACCTACCGCAAGCAGTGGTGGTGGGCTGAGCGGAGGCCAAATCCAGAATTTCTCAATGTGGGAGAAAGAGTAGATCTATTACTGGACCCTTTTCTTAGTTGTTTTTTTTAATATCATGTGGGAAAACTATGTTAAACAAAATATCACTATTAGTATAAGTACTTTATATTATGTCTGGAGGGAGACTTTAAATGTAGACTATGCTGGATTGTCAGTTTGTTTTCAGTCACACTTGCTAGCGAAAGTCAAAGTAAAAGCCAACCTCAGATTCACTCTTGTTTGGCATTTTGCCTCGCTATATTTGGTTTTTTTTGGCGCTTTGTGTCTTGGATGCCTGCTTCTTACACTCCAGCACCTTTCTATAAATCCCCAACCTCACCTGTGCGCTTTGGGGTTCACACCCATAAATGTCCTGTGCACTGAAAATAAAATACAGGCAGAGGACAGAGTTTCTGCAGAACATTACACTGCCACACACTCCTAGTGGGTCACAAGTGATGATTCAGGGGGATTACTTATGTATGAGTTGATACATTATTTTAGGAAAATCCTGCATAGTATATTTTTAAGTTTGCTCAAGACATGATTCTCTGTGTTATATGGACTAAGTATTTGCTGATTTTTGTCTTTTCTCTCTGGTCGCCAGACCACCAAAGAGCGTCACATGTGGACGTGTCCATTCCACCCTCCCATCCAGCTCTACTTCATCATCAGAAACACGGAGCGCTCCCCAGACTTCGGAATATCTCGCATCAAAATCTGGAACTACAACAGAAGCCTCAATGTATGTGCTTTTTATTTTTGTTCATGTGTTGTGACAGTTTGTAAGAAGTTGAATTGTTAGATAACATTTGTTCAACACAAGCGCAATCTGCTGCACAAATCTTTTGATTTATCCCTCTCTCGAGTTCAGAGATTATTCATTTCGCTGTCTGAAGCACCGGAGCTCATAAATCCAACATGCTTGTGTGTTGTCACTGTAATACGGGCGACTGTTTCGGCGTGGTTACGTTGGTGGAGTGGTTATCTTCTAGCATTGGCTGGCTGAGCTGCCAGTCAGACTGTCCAAATGTGGAACAGTGAGAGATTAGCCCCAGAGGATTAGTGTTAGTGGAAACGTGGGCTTCTGCCTCTCATCCTCACTGCTGTTCATAAAGGGGTATAAAGACCCCATCGTATCTCTCTCTGTGTTACTATGGCTATCTAGAGTTACTTGATGTCTTGAACTTGGAAGGTAAGGAGCTGCTGGTGGGGAATAGATTCTAGGTCAACCAGGGTTTGTAGTAGTTTACTGTCAGGAGGATCAAACAGATTTTAGTTGGGCTTTAGCCATTTCTTCATGGCAGCCATGACTTTGTATCTGTGAGAGCGCTAATTACTGCTAGCTTGGAGAGCTTCTACTCTGCATGTCAGATATAGGTGAATAAATGAATACATGAATAATTAGTGAATGTATGAAATTTCCCAAGTGCGATTCTTGCCTTTGGATTTATGCCTTTACATTTTCAGGTTGCATTGTTTTGCTTAAATTACAATCATAATGCACTAAATAT
>JAPZEB010000014.1:17961268-17975162 GCA_029783705.1 Chaetodon striatus | reverse complement strand
ATTATTATTATTATTATTGTTATTGGGGGTGGGGGTTGGTGGGCACCAGGCACCAGCACTGAATGTGCTAGGTCCAGCACTGTTAAGCAGTGGTGGAAGTACTGAACCTTTTCTTTATGTGAAAATGCACAAGTATTTTATTATTATTATTATTATTATTATTATTATTATTATTATTATTATATTATTAAAGTACACATTATGCAGGATGAGCCCTTTCATGCTGTTCTATCATTATGCATTTTAAAGCCTTTTACTGCTGCATTAACACGTAAAGATCATTTTAATGTTGCAGCTGGTCGAGTTGGAGCTATTTTAAGTACTTAATTGCACAATTTAAACTGTAAAAATACATTTTCCTCCTCACACTGTCTCCCAGTTTAAGGAAGACACGAGCCATCAGATTATGACTCCGCCTTTTCCTCTGGATGCAGATGTTTCCGTGTTGTTTTTTTGCAGCAGTAATTCAAAATGTTGCGTCATTCTCTGCTCTGATAACTGGTCACGATAAGTAGGTTATTTGGCGCGAAAATCTCCACGCGTGGTTCAGTCAGCTGCTTGTCCCTGCACTTTGTTCCATACGATCCTGTGACACGAGGTGTGTGAGTGATGGCAGGTAAGAGCAATTAAAATGAACTTTGCAAACAACTTTACAGTTAATACTGCATAAATCAAGGTAATTAAACACTGGCGCGCAGAGAGTCATATCTGTTCTTTGATGATGTTTGCAGCAGCCTACTGAGGATTACACACAGCTTCATATGGTGCGTTTAAAACAAAACAGTTCAAAGTCAAGTTCAACTTTGAGGCTTCCTGGGCGTATCCATATTGCAGCTGCAAGATAAAGGAATTTAAAGTGCTTAATCAGACTTTTGAGACTTTAAAAAGACAACCAATCAGTCAGTCAGCACAGAAAGTGTGTCAACACAATACATGAATCTCATATGACATTCAGTCAAACAGCACCGATACTGTAGGGAAACTGCCTGCTTCTTTCCTTCTCTTTGTCTTGGCACTGTGGTTTCACTTTGACTCGCTTGCTGCTCTCATCTGACTGGTTTTAAGCATGCTGCATCATGTTTGTAAAGACAGACACAAAATGTATTTACTTGCTCTTTGATCATAAACCAAAAAGGTTGAAGTCTGATGTTTTTTTATGCAACCCCAAGAAGTGGTAGTTTGCCACTCAATCCTCAACAATCTACACAGATTAGAGGCTGAATATTACATCATAAGAGATTAGAAAATTATAATAAAGACAGAAATTCATACACTGATGATTTAGACATGTTTGTTTAATTGCTGGGGAAACCAGCAACCTAAACACATACACACAACATGCACATCTCTGTTACAAATAAACAGTTTTTTTCTAACACTTACCTTTCTTCTACAATTACACTGAGAAGTGGTGGAAGTGAAATGTTACAACGTACCCATAATTGTAACAGGCAGAGGGTTAGCTCTAACACTTGCTGCAAAAGTCTGTTTAACACAATTAGTTCAATGCAATTCAATCTATATACTACAGGTCTCCATCTACATCAGGGCAAGGGTAGGTATCCATACAGGTATCCACCCACCTCTTAGTCTGTCATCTGTATACTATACTAATCACGTTTTCCAAACAAATATGACATGCTAACTTTATTAGCACAAGCCTATGACATTTTACATTGTATAAATTAGCCTAACAACCAGTGGAGATTTCCTTTGCTCATATGAAGCCAGGATAAATCACACACAAGACTTAAAATGCTTTTTCTGTGGAGGCTTTATTGTCTTCACAATTTATTGTTTCTTATCTGTGAAATTAAAGTAAATAAAAGCTTTGTCTCCACTGAGGGAAATGGTTTCGGCGTAAGTTCTGCGTCGCTGCGTTACATTTCTGAGGAGGTACACGTCGCAGGGTGCGGTGTAAAGTGTTGTGAGTGAGGTGGAGCTGAGTGTGAGAGAGGAGAGATGCACACTGGTGTGTGTCATGTAACACAACTTGACCCTATATTGATATAAACAGTGTTGCCTAAATTTATATCTTGCTTGAAAATATATTGATATATCGTACGTAGTCGTTACATCGCCCAGCCCTAGAGGTGACAACAAAATGATACTTGAGGTCTGCAATACACAGGCAGAGTGCAGGGACTACAATGTTTGGGAGTCACAGGGCAAATCACTGAACATGGTTTTTCAGCCATAAAAATTAGTACCTTTTTAAAAAGTGGCTGAACAGTCAAAAAACTCTGAAGCCATCTCTCTCACTCTCAGTATTAATAGTCACTGTGGTCAGCCTTTGTAGGGCAGCGTCGTTTTTCTGTGTTTTACACAGTCTCTGCACTGGATTTCAAACCTTTGATGGGAACATCAGTGTAGAGTGAAGAACCACAAACTGTGATATATATTTCAGCACTGATCCTCAGACGATTTGTTTTAAGTGGCGAGTTATGCAATACCACGCGTCCCTGTGTGATAATGTCTCGTTTAGATTCAGTAACTGGTTACGCCACATTGAGCAGCAGTAAGTGCAGCTGAACACGAACAGTAGTACTTGCTCAGTCTCACACGGCGTTGTGGAGGAATTTTGGCTCGTTCCTCGATATAAATACACTTCAGCTCTGTGACATTTGTTTGCTTTCGAGCAGGAGTTGCTTGTACAAGCTTTGGATTTTGGACTTTGCTGTTCCAGAGCTGTACATTTCCCTCTCTCCCTCTCCAGCCATTCTCGTGTGTTAGTTTCTGGTTTGTTTTGGATGATTGTCACGCTGCATGACCCTGTGCCGCTCCGGCTTTAGCCCATGAACTCAGTGCCTGATGTGATTCTGCAGAATTCTCTCACAATCACGAGGCGACTGAAAAGTCTTGATGCAGCCAAAGCATCTGCAAACCGAGACACCGCTGCCACCGCATGCGAGGGTCCTGCCGTGGAATGCAGTGTTTGCTTTTCAGCAGACATAACAGGGGCTGTGCCAGCCACAAATATCCAGTTGTGACTCATCTGTTCGCTGAGCGCCGTCCCAGAAGTCCTGAGAATCAGTCGAGTGTTGTTCACACATTTGACACTCATATTCGTCTCAGTAAGCAGTGCTATTATTATTCCCGTCTTTCTAATAGTGGGGTCATAAACTCAGACTGCAGAAGTCTGGCTGATGTCGGTCTGTCCACACTGTTGTGCAACGATCAAGGCCGCACCTTCTGCTGTAATGTGTTGACGCCTCTCAGCTTCATATTAAGCCATTTTTAGACTAACAAGTGTCACTTCCTTAAAAAAAAACTACTTTTGTTACTCATGTGCGTTACATGAAATACATTAGTGCCCACTCCTGTCAACAAACTCAACCTGATCTGTGACGTCAGTGGCGAGGGACTGCTCACACCTTGTGTCATTATGAGATCAGTCACGGATATTCTTATGATTAGGTTGCCTAATGTTGAAATCAGTTTTGTCTGAGGTGCAGTTGCTCATTGTTGTGTTTATTTTCTGTCTCATCTACATCTTGGAAACTGAGTGCTGATTCAGTTTAACCAGAATTTTCTCAGGAACAGCGTCGTCGGCTGAGAAGGTTGAAGCTGCTGATACCTGATCAGCTGTAGATAATTCTTTATCTCCCCAGTTGCTCATCTTCTGCTTTGCCTCTCCTTAGTGCTGCTAGATACTCATTTCTGTTATCAGCTGTCTCCTGGATTGAAGTCCACGCCAGTGGGTCGAACGTGCGGCGTCATCAACAGCCTCTCCCACGAGTCATCAACAGACCCTTTTGAGGCGGAAGGCCCCCTCGCTCTGTTTAGATCAGAACTGTTCTGCAAGAAAGTCTAAGCCTGTGCCTGTGCCTGCTACCTCCCAGCATTAAGTTATAACTCAACATTTCATTGAGGTACATAGGCCACACACTGTGTGTGTTTCTACTACAGGTACTACATACTGCAGTACTGCAGACTAGATATACTGCCTCCGACAGGAGCTGCATACCACATGCACCACATACTGCAGGTACTACATACTACATGTACTACAGATACTTGATACAAGGTCTGTATTTGACATTCATAGGCCAAACAGTAGTAACAGAAGTAGTAGTTGTTGTAGTAGTTAGGGTTGGGCTGCTGGAAAAATCTCAATCTTTTCTATTAAGACAAATTTTACGAGGTGTTGTACTTGACAAGGGTACCAACAGCAAACATTGGAGCTCTCTGTCCATGCTGAATCCATTTCATATGTACCTCTGTTAGGCCTACTTCATGTAAACATACCACGTCAGTATCAGCTTTTTGCACGAGATCAGACTGAAGATGTAACTACCTAAAAGATGAGTGAAAAGCCTACTTGCTATCTCCCCACTTAGTTACTTTTTTTTTTTTTTTTAACATAAAACACGTTTTCTGTTTTGATATCTAAGGGAAATTACATACAATATAACCAACAGCTGGTAATGTTAGCTTAGTTTGTGAGGCTCATTTAACTCATGAGAAACTTTCAGCTCCCTCCCAGCTGTAAAATAAGAACGTTTCATGGGGATAATTCCTCATCTTAACTTCATGAATCAGCTGTTTCCCATTCATCGCGGCGCTTGAATAAGCAACAGATTTAAATATTATATAATATGAGATGCTGAATATTTCCTGTTATACATTTTAACCTCAAATCCTTAACTTTTAATTTGTTTGGTTTTTTTGTCTTTACATAGTTGTGAGACATTTGTCTTTCCAATATTAAAATTGTAAATAATTGGGCATTTTGTAACACACCTGGGTCAAAAGTCATTTGGTGTATTAACTGTGGAACCTGAGTGTATATTCAGGTAAACTGAAGTTCTCTTACTTTTTTAGGATCTTGACATTGGTGCACAGCATATAAAGCTGTACCTTAACAGCACATTGGTGTTCGAGGGTGAGCTGGAGAAGGGCTGCGGCAACCAGGTCTTTGACTACAGCACCACGATTGACCTCCAGGATTTCCAAGTGTCAGACTCCTTGTTTTCCAGCCCTGTGTCTTCAGGACATAATCTACGGGGTGCCAGCCCCCAGCGCCATGAGGACAGGAAGGGTGGGGAGAGCGGCAGCACCCAACACCACCACAGTTGGAATCCGCAGCCATCAGACGCAGGCCAGGCTATGATAGACATGCAGGATAAACCGCATTCGCTGCTACCACCCATCACTCCATCACCAGTGGGGGTTTCATCCTCTGCTCGTCGCTCCTCCACACAAAGAAACTCTTTTGACCTGTCTTCCTCAGAGGAGCCCCTCTCTCTCAGGCAGCAGGTGGAGCAGCCTGCGCCCATAGAGCAGACAGTCACCACCCAGCCGTCCTCCTCTCGGGTGGCCCCCCAGTGGCTGCAGCCGCTGAGCAGAGGAGCTCCAGAGGGCTGCGAGGCCAGCAGGGAGAGGCCCCGCTGGCTGGTGCCTCAGCACTCTGCAGAGCCCAGATCTCCATCAGCCTCATCCTCTTCAATGCTTCCGGAGCTGCCGTGTAACCCAGGCCGAGTGTGTCTGGGGGTGGAGAGGACAGTGAATGGGAGTCAGTGGAAGGCAGATTCTTTGGACCTAAGCTGCGACCTGCTGGAGGAGCTCACTGAGCAAAAGTCAGACCGGCCCATTAGCGGACGCAGGAGCTCATTTCGAAACACTGCTGTCACTGCCAGGCAGAAAGAGGAGCAGCAACTCAGAGCTGCTGCACTGTCAAACACAGGTAGGAATGTTTAAAGATATAATAAACACAAAAGGACACCTTTATATGTAATTATTTTACCCTTGTGCTTTACTTTGTGCTGCAACTCAACTATTAATAACCAATAAGGCTACTTACAAGTGATCACATATCTGCATTCATATTAGTAATCTCTTAAATGATATATTATATTATTATTATACTCTATTAGTTAATCCCAAACAAAGAATCAGAGTAAATACAAGGCAAACATTATGTATTATTCAGCCAAATAACTGTTAGCTAAAGGATTTGCATTTTTTATTACTGTTAATTTTTCTTCAGTGCTGTACTGTCTGCCTCATGCGTCCTTGCACACCTCATCGTTAATTTGTTTTGAGTCTTCACACAGAGCAGGGGTGTCAAACTCATTTTAGTTCATGGGTAACATACAGCCCAATTTGATCTCAATTGGGCCGAACGTCTAAAACCACTGCACCCAAATGTCTCTCTTTCTTTTAGTGTACATTCTCAACAAAGTGGCAAATGGCAAATCCTCACCCTCAGGAGTGCATCAATATTAGGTGTGCAAAGTCATACAGTGGGCCAGATTGGACCCTTTGTGGGGCTGGTCCTGGCCCATGGACTGTATGTTTGACATAAAGCATGCATCTGGAGAAATTTGGGTGCAGCGGTCTGTGATGCCTGTCATTGGACTGGTTGAAAAATGAAAGTCCTTACACGGCACCTCACTGAGTAGCCATACTTATTGTCCTGGCCTTTGTGCTGTGTAATGATTGTCATACTTTCTGCTGTTACTTTTGTTATCTTTTAATAATTTAATTGATCAAAAATGTTCTTATTGAAATTTGAAGAAAAGTCTTATCTCTACAAATGTCTTTCTGTGGGTACATCCATCTGTCTGTCCACTGCTAATCCCTCATACTACTGGACCTATCAGCTTAATATTTTTTGTGTACATTTAAGACTGTGTGCTGTAGTGATTCACAGTTTTTGAAAAAACAGTTTTATTGACTGCTTTATTTTATAGCATCACTGACTGCTGACTCCTCACTCCTTTTAACTGTGTGGTACAGGCCACAAGTGATCAACAAAATCACAAAGAAAAAGGCATTTCCAGCTAGGCTTTAAACAAGCCAAGGCCACATTTTAGTGTTTTTCAAGGCTCAAAAACCGACATTCATAACAAAAATTTGGTCTTATTTGAACATGAGCATCGGCAGATTAATTCCATACACTGTAGGTTATGAGTCACCAAAGTTAGGCATAATATGAGATGAATAAAACACAGTTTTTGGTATTTTAGCTGCCATCTTGACTGTAAGGAAGCCGTTAGGGACCATTGAATGAGATTCAGCTCTTCTTTGTTTCAATATTATTATGCATGTACACTGGACACATAGCCTGCCCTACACTCCCTATTCCCCACCGACCCACCTCCAGACACACCTGGCGAAGATCTGCTCTCTCTCTCTGTACTTTCCTTGTTAAATGTATATCTAGATTAGATGAGGTGTTTAGTGTATGGCATGTTTGATGATAAATGTAAAGGCAGTTTGCAGTCATGAGAGGGTTATCTTACTTCCTGTGGCTTGTTAGTAATTAATAGCTAATCCTTGTGTACTTTCCAGATGAGCCGATGTCATTGGTGAACACGAGCAGGAGGCAGTGCAGTGCTCTGGCGCAGCTGCACAGCCAACAGGATGACACCCTCAGGGAGTCCTGGGACTCTCTCACTAAGTTCAACCAATGCCAACGCGGACGCATCTCCAACATGGGCTTCGAAGGTGACATCTTTGATGAGTTCCTCCAGCGCCAGGGCCGTGGTCCACCCACAGTCCCAGTCAACCCCTCCACAGCACCCAGGAGCCCACATTCCTCCTTCACCACTCAGGGCGCACTGTGTGAAGGCCCTGATGATGATCCATCAACTGAACGGGAGGACGAGTTTGAGATCCCCGTGCTGCCGCAGGGCCAAAGGCTGATCATCAACATCCTGTCCACCTGGGGCGATCGCCACTACGTGGGCCTTAATGGCCTTGAGGTGTTCAGCTCCAGTGGAGAACCCCTACGACCTGCTCACATCCGTGCTGACCCTCCAGACATCAACATTCTCCCTGCATACGGCAAAGATCCACGTGTGGTCACTAACTTGATCGATGGTGTTAATCGTACCCAGGATGACATGCATCTTTGGCTAGCACCATTCACTCCTGGTCGTAACCATACCATCTTCCTGGACTTTGGAGCTCCTAACCAGGTGGCCATGATCCGTGTGTGGAACTACAACAAGTCACGCATTCATTCCTTCCGAGGGGTGAAGGAGGTGGAAATGCTGCTGGACGGAAGGTGCATCTTCAGGGGCGAGATCGCCAAAGCCTCTGGGACCCTGTCAGGAGGTAGCTGAACAGAACACCATCATATGTTCTTTTACTCCTTTATGTCTTACTTTTGATCAACTTTTCCTTTTTTTCTCTCTCGCTGTCTCTTCAGATTTGGACCAATTTGGTGACACTATCCTCTTCACCACTGATGATGAGATCCTGGAGGCTATGTCTCGTTATGATGAAACCTTCCTCAGTGAAGGTGAGGGTCCCGAGAGCCTGGTGGCTGAGGAGGAGCTGCAAAGACCACGCACCGCTGACGGAGAGGGAGAGGAAAGACCCTTCACACAGGCTGGCTTCCGAGAGGAAGACCTCAATGTAAGTGCAGCCCTGTGGATACAGGTTTTCATAGAAGAAGAGTGTTTTTTTTATCAACTTCTGTGGTACTAAATGTTGAAGTTGAATGCTTGTAAATTTGGGCACCTTATTCCCAACTGTGACAGCGATAAGTAAACAAAGATAATTCATTTTGTTGCAACCAGTAGTGTTCAGCATTCCCACATTGCTGACAATATAACAGGCATCACGAGTAAATAAGGCATCACACCAGCAACAGGACATTGTAATACAATTACTGTTTTAATGTGTTGTCTTAGTTGAAACTTCACCTCAACCCCACTGTGAGCCAGTCTGAGGACAACATGGAGCATATTCCTGGGATGTACACTGGAAAGTGTAAGTAGACGATCAGCACCCGGTCGTGACATGGTTAGTTATCATTTTGCTATTCAGATACTCACAGTAGCTGTCTCCCTCCTCCTCAGGCCTTAGACTAGAGCTGGTGTTGACTTGGGGGGACTCACACTACATGGGCCTGACAGGATTGGAGGTGGTGGGGAAGGATGGAGAGAGTTTACCTTTAGACCTCAGTATGATGGCTGCTTCACCTGCGGACCTCAATGACCTGCCTGAGTATGAATACGACCTGCGCACGCTTGATAAGTATGTCTGACACTGTATGATGCAAGTGCTTAATACGCTGATGTTCGACACTTTTTTTAATGTACACAACAGTATCAACAATAACTTTACTCAGTTTCCTCACTCTATTTTCTGCATATAAATTTCGACATCATATTTCACGCTTGTACACCCTGAGAGTCTGTGTCCACATAGCGTTTTTCTTCAGCAGAAAAGCAGTGGCAGGGCGCTGGGGAGTGCTTCATCCCAGCACTTCATAAAAAAGTGCCCCCAGCGCTTTTTTTAATGACATACTCTGCATGGGTTTGTTTTTATGACAACAATGCCTTGACACTAACATTAGCGAAGTCGCTAATGTAACGCTACATAAACAGAGGGTTGACTACACAGTCAAAAACAAGCTCACAAAGCACAACACTTAACAGCAACATCCAGTGCGCGCCTGCTGACCTACTGCCACAAAATGAGCACTTGTGTCTCTGCTTTTACAGTAGTAAGTAGCTGAGCTGAAGAAGTGGCAGTGATATCACCGGCGCCTTTCTGAAAAGTTCAGAAATTTTCAACTTAAAGCACTCAGAATTGCTGCATAAAAAAGGCAGAGCACTCTGAAAAGACACTGGGCGCAGCGCTTTTTCTGTAGCCAGCCGCATGCGGCTGCGTACGCTCTTTCCTCATCGGGAACAATTGGGAAATAATGCTATGTGGACACAGGCTTTTACTTCCCCTACACTGCTCTTAAGAAAAATCTAGAATCTTAGGCCTCATTTCCACTGCACGCTCGTGCTCGACTTGACACACTTTTGGTGCCAGGTCCTTTTTTTAATTGTGTTTTCCACTATAGATTGTACCCCATCAGCTGATGCCACATGAAACTGCCATGACATCACTCACTAATTTCTTGCATCAGCAACCAAACAGAGGAAAGTCTGTACTTCCTCAGTTGTACGTGTAGTGTGCAGCATAGTGTTTCAGGCCGCCATTTTTTAACATCTACGTCAAGCAGATCAAACAGTTGCTGCCATTATGGACGGCAGCTTGCCTATGGAAAAATGGTGGGTTTGTCCCATGTCATAATAGTGACAGTTCTAGTGATGATTCTCTCTGACCAATCAGTGGTCTGCATTGTTCAAGGTAGTGCTCCCTATGTGCAGGTCAGCGCCTTTTATGGTGGCTCTGTCACTGTTGGTGTATTCATGGGTGTGTGAGTGGGTCACTGAGAAGCAAACTGTAAAGAGCTTTGTCCGTTAAAGTAGAAATGCACTACATAAGTGCAGTCTAGTTATATTTTAACTCCACCTTTTAGTATCAGCTCAGCTCGCTTGGAACCTCAACCCGAGATGGTACTAAAAAATGCACCAGGTACTATCCACAACTTTTGCTGATGGAAAACCAAACCAGACCGACTTAAGCTGAATAGAGTTCGGTTGTACCATGTGGTGGAAATGTAGCATCAGATCAGATCAGATCATTCTTATGGTTGGTGGAGTCTTCAAGTGTCTGTTGTCTTTGCACAGGCTTATAAATGGCCACAACATTACCACTGACGACCAGCACATGTGGCTGATCCCTTTCTCCTATGGAGATCCTCACACCTTGAACGTGACGTTCAACAAGGCCCAGACTATCGCTGGACTCCGTATCTGGAACTACAACAAGTCCCCTGAGGACTCATACAGAGGGGTGAGGAACTTCTCTTAGGCTTAAACTGTGTGTACAAGAGACCAATAGTGACAGTAGACCGTAGACTATTTTTCAAACAATGAAATACTGTAGACAAATTGTGAAACATCTACATCTGATACATTACATTACCAAGTCAGTTGCTTCAGATGAAGACAGATCAGAGAACATGGATTAGTTATAAGTTTTTACATTTAACAAGAACAATTTCCACATCTTTGGTTTAGGTGAAGGTGATCCATGTGTTCATGGATGATGTCGCCATCTCTCCACCTGAGGGATTCCTGATCAGGAAAGGACCAGGCAACTGTCACTTTGATTTTGCCCAGGAGCTCCTCTTCATAGACTTCCTCCAGACGCCCACTGACAGCAAGAGTGCAGAGGAGAAGTAAGAGTCGTGACTTTAATTTGCATGTACTGGTATTTTCATGAGAAAGTTTGAAAACTGCTTTTCCTAATTTGTAATGTTTTTATCTGTAATTTAGAGGGAGCTCTAAGAAACAAGAACAGGCCAGCATGGACTATGAAGCTCCCATCATGCCTTGTGGATGTATCCTGACATGCTTTGTGTTTGTTGTGCATCTTTGGATTTGTTTAACCTGTCTCACTGTCCAGACTGTTGGTATGCAAGTGAACAGACTGTAGTTGTGTGTTCAGGCAGTATCAATCAACCTGCATTAGGGCTGCTACAAATCTTCATTATTGATGAATCCACTGATTAATTGTTTGGTCGATGAAGTGACAGTTCACACCAGTAACAGATGGGGTTGATACTTTGATCTTTACATACAGACATAGGCAGCCATGTTTAGTAAAACAGTCACAGCTGGCTAACAGCCCAGTACTGCTTTAATTATTATTATTTTTATTCTCTCAGAGGTGGACTGGGGCGGCCTGTGGGCCACCAGTAATTCGTGGCAAATGGACAATCTGTTCTGATGTTTGTTGGGCTGTGTCCAGAATCACTCCGTCATTCGCTTGCTCACTTCTTCCTATTAAATAAACACTTGTTACTTTACTCTATAGTGAGCAGTAAAGTGGGATTTCTGACACTTATTAATCATTGTTAAAGTAGTGAACACTTTCATTTACACTACTTTTTTTTGCTGCTTACTTGAATTTTTGAGATAGATAAAGTTCAAGCTCAGAGGTCAGACACAAAGAAAATAGTGGAGGGTAAATGTGTGCACATTATAGGAAATGACTTGAACGCAGCCTAGGGCTGATGTGTGCTGCACAAGGGGTTTCATGTTGTATATTCCTTGACCTTCACCCGTCAGTCATCTTTCAGCTGCAGCTGTTAACAACCTGGGGAGACCCGTATTACATCGGCCTCAACGGCCTTGAATTTTATGACCAGAACCACGAGAAGATCAGTCTCAGTGACAACAGTATCCTGTCTTATGAGTTCATACATCAGCTGTCATGTGTCTACCTTCACAAAGCTAGATTCTCATCACCATCTAGAATAGATCCATATAATCTTTATCCTTTGCACGGACAAGAATGTGTGATGTGAACTTCTAACTGTTGAATTTAGATAGCTAAAAGCTAAAAATCTGATTATTGTGCTATGGTCTCAGGTGTAATTTATCGCTTTGTAGAAATTCAGCCACAAGCTAAATTACAAATTTCTTTTCATGTCATATGGGTGCCAACATAAATGTTAGCAGTTGCAGTTTATTTCTGCTAGAACCTCACATTTTGATGTGTCTTTACAGGGAGGAGCACAGGTGTAAGCAATACCATTAACAAGGGTTGAAATCTATTTAGTTAAGTCAGATCCAGGCTCTGGTATTGTGCATATTGGCTCACTGGCATGGCTTACTCAAAATAGGATGGAGTCATCATTAAAGGTGTTAGTTAACATCTGTGCTTCTCCAGGTGTGACACCTTAATATGTCATTGTAATCTTGGCTTAGCAAAGATAATCACTACACAGTTTGCATCATGTATCTGTAAGAGATACGGCTTTACTTGAGATAATGTGGGACACAAATGGAGACCTAGAAGAAGGAGAAACATTTAAGATTTTAATATTTTAAAAGGTTATAACTGCTACATAACTGATTAGATTCAGAGAGGATGCATACTGTTAATAACTGACTTTGGCCCCTATCAGACAGGGTGTTTTAGCAGGTAGCTTTTTGTAATTGTTTTCAATGAGAGTGAAGCATTAGGCTCGCTGCTTTTGCCTTGCTGAGCACATTTCGTTTTTCTGCTTTATGTGACTAGTATTTTTGCAGGAGCACCCTGAAGCCTTGAGTTGAAAAACTTGAACTTGAAGCAAAAAACAAAAAAACACCCATTGTCTAAACGGATGAACTGAGAGGCGGGCCTTCTGTGGTGGTGATGACAACAAGTGCAGTATACTGTTGCAAGCTGCAAGACATATTGGAACATTGTAGCCTCAACCACTTTCATTTACATTTTACCAACCGTACTTAGGCTGGACTATTGACAGCAGATTGTCAAACTGTCTCCAACTCATCCTAAAATTAGCTTTGAACTGAGCATCATCCAGGCAAAGCTCCTGGACCAATCAGTGGTATTCCATGTGATTCCTCCTTCCCCCTCTCACCCTCAGTCAGAGCCAGAGCAAGTGCCCTCCTCCAGAGAGATCTGTGAGTTTACTTCACAGCATAATAGCGGTGTAAGATAAGGATAGATAAGGACAGGTGATCTGGTTGCCTGGCAACAATTTAAAATGACGCAGCAAGCTTTAAAACCCGCTTTGTCTGATCAGGGCTTAAGGCGGTAAATTAATAATAGCTGTTGAAGGAGTATTAAATTTGTGTCTGGACCTCAACATTATATCCACCAGACATTGCTGCTTTTCCAGACAGTGTGAATGTACTGGACAATGTGAGCGGTGATGTGAGGACTCCAGACAAATTAATAGATGGATTCAACAGTACCCACGATGGAGGACATATGTGGTTAGCCCCGGTGCTGCCTGGACTGGTGAGGATTTGAGAGAAAACGCATTCACACTCAAAGGAGAGTCTGTTCAGTACATGTGTGTAAGTGTGTCGCTTGTTTCTTCACAGGTGAACCGTGTGTACGTCATCTTCGATCAGCCAATGACGGTGTCCATGATCAAATTGTGGAACTACTCAAAGACACCACAAAGAGGAGTGAAGGAGTTTGGGGTAAGCCTCTCTGTCTGCTGTGAGCTGGGCAGTTACTTTTTTTTTTTACATTTGGACTTTAAGCAGAAATCTGCACGTCTCTCTGTGTACAC
>JAPZEB010000014.1:17941201-17961168 GCA_029783705.1 Chaetodon striatus | reverse complement strand
ACTTTTCACTGTCTTTCATGCACCTTTTTGTAGGACTGATACTAGGTGATGAAGACCAATGGAAAGACTTTCGCAAAGGGAATGTTGTTATATATTTGGCGGCTTCATCTCTTAAATGTTTTTAGTAAGACTCTGTCCCATATTTAATTAATTATCCTCCAACTGCGACTCAAAGCAGTGTTATTGACTCAGCATCATCGCCAGGCCACAAGGTTCAAAGAAAGACATACTATCTTCTGTCCAACACGTAATGGAGTTGTCAGGATTGACTGCTGATACCAGGCTCGTCAGCATAAATCACTGTCAGATAACCGAGACTGATGAAGAGACACGCTGCCATAACATAAACCCTAAAGGAAGCATCTATTGACAAGATACCATGGTGATGAAATACATTACACTTTTTTCCATACACAGGAGAGAAAGTCGAGGGGATCTGTCTCATAGGTAAAACAAAACAATCTGAATTTAATTAACTTTTAGGATCAACTGCTGCTTACTTTTTTTAGGATGTTGAGGTTCAGGAGATTCAGATCATCTTTAAGTCATCAGCGATAATCTGTGTTCAAAAACAAAGTAAGATGAGCAGTTAGAAACTGAGTAGGAGAGAAAAAGAAACGGAGCGCTCAGGGGTGTAGTGCATGTGAAAAGCAGCTGGAGAGGAGAGGAGGTTTACGTGGCAAGTGGAAACCATTTCAGTGTTGCGCACGGACTGAGGGAGTGTGTTTATGTGTGCAGACTCGCTGTCTTTATTTGAGCTGCGGGTCTATGGGGGCCTGTAGGGTGTGTGTGTGCGCGCGCATGTGGTTGTGTCTGTGTGGGTGTTTACATACTGTATGTGGGTACGCGCATGCTTGTTGGGAGGAAAGGGGTTAATGTGTTCACGAGTTGGATGGCGGGTTGGGTCAAGAGGTCTGTGTGTTTGTTTGTGTTTGCAGATGGATAAGATTTTAAACTGGCAGGGGAAATCATTAAGGCAAATGAGGACTTCCAAATCACTTTAACAACCATTCACTGTTTCAGCAGCTTCTTTCTCAATGAACAGCGCCCACTCTTCTACATCCACGCACAATGACTCTCACTGTCGCCAAAAGGTTCATTTTGTGGTGGGTAAAACCTAGCTTAAATCAAGTGTTGCATTTTTAAAATCATAGATGTTGCTGCTCATTTCATGGATACAGCTTTAACATCAGTATAGAGATTTTTTTTCCCCCAAGTTACAACTTAATCTGGCAGCGTTGAAGCTCCACCCTCTCCAGCAGAGAGCAGATCCAATACAGGCCTCTCTGTTTCTGATAAGTGACCATTTGTCACAGTGGACTCCCACCCTGGAGGCAGCACTTAAGATTTTTGCTCAAAACACCACATTCAAGCCAGAAAATGTTCTGTAATGAATGAGATCACAAATGTTTGTTTATTTATTTATTTGTTGACTTGTATAGGGCCAGTCAGAGGGATAGGTCATGTTGTTCTGTAATGAGCTTGCTTCACATTAACAGCTGTCAAGCAATAAAGGCGTCAGAAATTTCCTTAGAAAACCTGATGAAGTGGAGGATTAGTTTGAAGTCCCAATAGCTTGTTCCTGATTCAAGACTTTTTGGCAACCATACCTGCAACATGCAGCATAACAGTAACTACTAGGCTTGGGTGGTATTTATCTTTTCATGTCTTCATACTCTCCTGGAATTTCACCAGGGTGTACAGTATATGATGTGTGCAATGCTACCCCAACCCCCACCCAAGCCCCTCCAATGGGTGACTTTGCTGCATTCTGCAAGCTCTCGTAGTCTAATAAAAAAGCACAATAAACTCACAACATGTCAAGATAGGTAACACTCTTACCCCTGTTTTCCTTATTAACAGATACAATTGTAAACTTTACAGTTGCATGATATTGGATTTTTTTTTGCTGATACCCAATATGCTGGTATGTAACAACTCATTTGGCCAATAACCGATACCTATATATCGACATCTACTTTTTTTCTACTGAATTTTAGCAATCGTCAAGTCTCTTCTGTCGTGGAATTAACATCATATTATACACCAGCAGATGGAGATATGACATACAATACTTTTTAGTGTATGTCATATTCATTCATCGTGTGAATTAAGAAAAAGCATGTTGGCCGATTCTGATCGTTCATTTTAAAGCCTATATCAGCAGATACCAGTGACATGCCGATGTTTTTGTGCATCCCTAGTAAACTTTCTGAATTTGTGTTACTTTCATTTACCGAACTATCACTAGCTTGATTGCCTTTTTGACTCACCGTAAAATAGACTTCATTTAAACTCGACAGGAACAAGATAAAACTCACCAAAACCATCTTGGCTAGCCTTGTCAGTCGTTTTGTTGGTTAGTCCACTTTTCCAACAATCACGAGCTCCAGTTTGGCCGAAATAATCTCTTAATTCAACAAGTTAGATGTGGAAATAAGCTGTTTGCCCTGCGGTCTCTCTGCTCTCTGTAAGCGGGCACGACACGGGCCAGCTGTTGAAAGTTGGTCCTATAAGGTCATCCTCACCACTGGCAGTCAGCTCAGCTGCCTGTTCCAGCAGACTGACCTCTGGTGGCACGTGATGCACACTACATGCAGAACCTATAGACAGATGAGTGTCTGTAGTGTTGATGGTATTGAAAATCATACTGTTGGGATTTCTAAATACCGTGGTACACCAGTGTACTGTAATACCGCCCAAGCCTAGTAACTACTTAAGTTTCAGGCATGATGTGGAGTTTTTTTTAAATCTAGTAGCATTATCGAGTTTTTACAAGAAATGTGGTGATTGTTATCAGTTGTTATGGTGACAACTCACATCAGTGGGGCCATAAAGTATGTCACACTTGCTAGTTTGAGAACTCCGTTTTGGTCTACCATACACACTAAGCCACTGTTTTTCTTTTGTCTATCTCCTCTTGATGCTCATCATGTAGCCTGGACCTCTTATCTCGTTCATAGTCATCATCGTCGATGTTACCAAGCCAATGGTCAAAACTCAACTGAAATCTCATTGGAGCCAAACATGACCAAAGATTGTGATTCTCTTGCTAGTCTAGCTGTTTGAGTCAATAGACCCACTGCAAACTAACAAATCTGCCTGGTTATTGTCATCAAAAACTTAAAGTTAATTCAACTTTTTAAATGTTATGAATTGACGTAGATTACCTTAACATTGGTGGAGAAGAAGGGGCTCATTAAGTGTCCAACAGACACTGGTTGAAACTGAGCCAATTATCACAGCCAATTATAACCAATTATTAATACATCTACTCCCTGTGCAAATATGTCAGTACCTTTTATTAATTAAGAGGCAGCAGCAATATGTAGGAAACCAGTGCCTAGTGGTGGCAATATTGCACAAAGATGGCTCTCTATGCTTCGTACTACGCCACTGCTCGTTTGACTGCTAACTGCAAAATGTTACCTCAGTGAGTTTGCGATTTGTCGCAAGTCTGTTTATACAGAAGTCAACGGTCAAAGTTCTTTGCAATGGCGATATGACTGCTTTGGCGATTTGGATGGGAATGTCAATTTAAAATTTTTGCAAACCTCGCCTGTATTTGAAAATGTTTTTTCTGTCTAATGCACCTATTGTTGTATCTTTCCTTTTGATTTCTGTGACTTTTACACTTTTATTTAGACCTGAAATACTCAGAGATTCAGCAGACTAAGTGAGGATAATTAAGATATTCAACAGTTTTAAGTGCCTTGTGAAGGCCGTCTTACTGTCAGATGATTTTAGGGAAAGTTTCTGTACTATTTGTTTGTGGTCTGCCCCTTCTCCCTCAGGGCCACATACTGATTCAATGACATGAGTACATCTGTACTACATTGAACAGCAGTCCTGTGTCCTTTTCTAATCCAACTGCACATCTGCTGCTGATGAGCCAAACAAAGGCATTGCACTTTGCCAAATTGTGCTCCTCTCAACCCAGATCTGCACTCATAAAGTTACCCCAGGGTTCAAAATATGGCACTAAGGCGTAAGGCTAGTGCCAACTATGCTATCAACCAAACTGCTTGATCCTGAAAAATCTCTCACGGAGAGAAATTCCTTGGTATAAATGGGTAGACTAGACTCCCTGGTTTCCTCCTCCTGGTGATGAATTATTGCAAAGTTCCCAACTGTCATCATCTTTGGATGGAGCTGATGATGGGTGAGTGGGGGTGGGGGTGGGGGTTGGATGGAGTTAGGTCGTCTGGGAGTGCAAGGGTGGGAGCAGGAAGCACATGTATAAATCTGAGTGAGGAGAGATATAAACACAGAGAGTGGCTAATAGGGCGATCTGATGGAGGCCAAGAGGAAAATACTTTTCTTTTCAAAGCTCATAAATACTTAATATCTATGTTGTGCATACACTGGATAATACACATATAAACACACGCACATACACACACACACCCACACTCTATCATAGTTCCCAACCTCTTTGTCAGATGTAACCTCACAGCACTATCAGATGAACTCAAGCACCCCTTCATCAGCAGCGTTCATCATGTTCCAAATGTGTTTTATGAATGTAATAAACTCAGTATTATTTAATATATAAACGTGAATACTGTACAGTATTTGTGTCATACAATTAAACTGCCAATGTAAAAGTCAGTTTGGCTAAGTTTGTACTGAGACGCTGGAGGTTTTAACCAGTTATCTACCGCTTTATCTACTATTTCAATGTCTGTGCTAATTTGCTAATAGTTTACATTCAGTTTTTTGCTGACTGTGTGGATATATGCTGTGTTTATCTTTAATGAAATCTAATTTACTGTTTTTTCAAATTATTGAAGCTACAAACAATCTTTCCACATAACCCCTGGCAACTGGTAAAGTACTCCTAGTTGGAAATCACTGCTCTATAGAGAGGCGAAGTCCCTCCCCTACGGTGAACCACAATGGGACCTTAATTTCAGAAAACATATTTACAAGGGACTAATAATTTTTTCATCCTGTTTTAATTGTGCTGTGAAATACATGTTTGTCAATTCAAGATCATTTTTAAAATCAAGAGAGTTGTAGTTTCCCAGTAACTCAGCAGGTAGGGTAGGCACCTCATGTACAAACGCAGTGTCCTTGCCTCAGCGGCCGCGGGTTTCATTCCAGCCTGCGTCCCTTTGCTGCATATTGGCACGTCGTGTATTAATGATACTCGTTACATGGAGAGGTTGGAAAAAGATATACGTTTCTTCCCTGTTCCAAAACCAAAATCAAACCCTCAACTGCCACAAAAAAAAAAGAGAATCTCAACAGCAATGTCACTTTCTATAAACCATGACATTGTCACTCAGGATAATTCACTGACCTTATTGTGAGCATTTTTCTTTCTACCAAAATACTCCCACCGACCGAATCACTGCACAGAAGGAAGTGTGCATCTACTCATGGACAAGAGGCTTGTGCTTGTGATGGAAACATTAATTGAGTCCTCCTTGGCCTAGCTGTAACGTTAGCTAGCTCAGTGGTGCTAGGTGAGCTAGCAGTAGATGCACGCTTCCTTCTGTGCAGTGATACGTTTGGTGGGTGTAGTCCAGCAGAAAGAAAATAGTTCCTATATAAAACTGCTCACAACAAGGTCTGTGGATTATCTTGAGTAACCAGGTCATGATTTCTGGAAAGAGACATTGATGTCGAGTTATTCAAATTTATTTTCGGTGCTTTTATCACCACAAGTCGAGTGCCATCTAGTTCCATTATATTCAAGAGAAAGCAGACATCTCTGCGGCTGATATCTCAATCTGGTGATACCCTATAATGTTTGAGGACTTTAAATTGTCAGTTTGGGAGTACAGCGGTAATCATATCTTATGTTGAACCCCTGATGTTTCCAAAAATGTGGAAGATGCTATTTGTAGGATTTGCCTTAAAAGGTAACTCAAAATAGGCTCGACCTTGTCACATTTTATTGAGCTGAGATTTATTCAAAGGGTCAGTCTCTAATTTTGGACATATACTCTTCATGTTTTGATTCTCAGGGCCGAGCAGACTCAAAGGAATGTGAGGAACGATAAAGTCGTTTGACCCCTGCTAAATAAACTTGGCCCAAGAGGGATAGTACAACGTATATTCTGCGTGTTTTTGGACAGTGGTTTCTCTCTTTAAAAAAAAAAATCAATATTGAAAATAAATATTTACCCAGGACATGGGACAGAGTGATTTGTAGACCCTCTTGTACCAGTCACAGGGGGCGGTGTCTACTCCTTTAGCATCCAGAGCTTTTTGGCAGCGGTGATAGTCTATTAATAGAGAAACAACAATGAGTATTAAAAAAAGATTATGGCTTCAATCCGGGTTTTAAGGTGAGGGGTCGTGTCAGTCACCCTCGAGGTAATCTCAGGTTGAATTACCTCCAGCTCAGAGATCAGAGGTCAACACATCTTAAGACCTTAGCTGTGTTAAGTTTTGAGAATGGCATGTTTGACCTGATTTTAAAATGTAGTACATCATTAATTAAAGGTATAATAATACATTTTGTGATTTTTTTTTTTTTTTTCAGTATCCAGGTGGCACAGCATGTCTTCATGGCTTTGACCTTGACATACATTCTTACCCAGGTAGTTGGACCAGCAGTTCCTGGTCTGGTTCGAGTTCGGAAATCTGGCATCAAAGGGAGCAGTGCGATAATTCTGAAGCTTGGTCTGAATGTCATCAGCCATTTTCACCTCTGTCGAGAGAATGTCATCAATGGATCCAGTAAGATAAAATACTGTCACTAAGTCACCATGCAGACAACTCATTTACAACATGTATGCGTCACACACAGAGACAGAACAACATGTCTGCACCTATGGCTGTAGCCTAGGTGAGCAAACAACCTGTGCAGTGTATGGACAGACCGTTGATCTAGGCTGTGAACACAGACACACTCACTACAGGCTCAGCAGATTATTTTGGGGAGATTTATGGGTGCTGCATGCGGCTCCTTAAGGATGGTTCTGGAAATGTGACGTTTTCACCAAATCCTCATCCTCATCGCAACACAAGACTATAAACGCGGCCAAACAAGCGTCTAAGAATAGGAAAGTTACCCAAAATGCAACAAAACCAAAAAGTCCATGAAAAAACAGGCCTACGCCTTAAAAGACATTGACAGGTAGCTTATTATTAGCCTGGCTGTGCTGCATTTGAAATCATTTCCTCCTAAGATGACCCAGTTTCTGTTTCCTTTTTCCATACAAACAAGTAGTATTTAATGTGGTCAGGCGGATTAATTGCTATTAAAAGGGAAAATATAGTTGTGATAATGGATAAAAACACATACAAGCACGACTGAAATGAAAGTTAACATTTTTAGTCGACATATTTGAGCACATTGGTAACTATTCTCTTCCAAAAAATGCGTCGCCTATACAATACATGTGATATGTGTCTCAGAAGATAACAGTAACAACAGGCTGGTAGTATTTAAAGAAAAATGAAAGGCATGCAGGTAGACGTTACCTTCGTGCTGTAGCAGTTTCTCGCTCGAGCCCTACGTGACTTTTATACCGGACGGTGAAAGTGTCTTGTTCCTCCGATAAGCAGGGTGCACCGCGCGCGCGCTCCAAAAGATATTGGAGGCGTGCAGTCCTATCATAACGGTATGGCGGACACAGGTCACATTGAAACCCGCTCAGACTATCAACACGCGTGTGCTCTCAGTGATGTGCGGGTCAAAGAGAGGCAGCTGAGGTGAAGTGAGACACCACAGGAGCAGCCAGGTGTTTTATTTATTATTTAATGTCATGTTTGTGTCACTGCTGCGAAGTTTACTTCTCCATGCGGAAGTGTCTGACACTCAGTATTGTGTTAATCATTAATGGATGTTTGTACTGCCTCAGGTGGTTTAGTTGGAGTTGTAATAGATAAGGCAGGGGAGCTTTTAAAACATATAGAATTAGATATTTATATGTCTTAATGCAGCTGGAGAAATAAGGTGAGCAGGGGGTAAACGCCGGGGGACTCTGTCCAGGAATTACAGCTGCCAGGTTACACGGGGGCAGCAGTGACACTGTTAATGGGTCATATCACATGTGCTACAGCGGAACAGTCATTATCAATGTGGATGATGATGGGAGGTTTTCACGGTGCGCAGTTTCATCCAACTTCACCGAAAGTCCTCCCATCCGACCTCCAGCGTGCTCATCCTCCCGTATTCCCAAAGAAATGTTAGGTATGATGGGCTTAATGTGTCAAGATCCCGTTACTTCCCCTCAAGGAGCGACTTTCCGTCCCCCAAATTATTTCAGGAGAACACGAGCCTGTCAGCAGTCGTGCGTCATGGTAAAGAAGTTGGACGGTACAGCCCGTGTGAGACGTGACTGACTTCAATACATTCATGGACTGCGAGCCAGCCGGGCGGCTTTGCATGTGCGTTATTGCGCATGGCTGATCCACGCTACTCCACAGCTATGTATTTAGCAATGTGGACAGTGTGACGCCAGAGGGAAGCAGCGGTTTGCGTCTCCTATTGATCAGGACAGATAAAGTTTATCCTTCTGAATACACCAAGTAACTGTGCAATATAAGAAGGTATACGTTTATGAAATACTTAATATATAAATTGGAGTTGTTAAGGGTTTAAATATTAGATTTGTTCCCAGCAAGTTAATGACACTATTTACCAATTCTTGCTCACTAATCCACTGGTGGTGGATTCAGGCAAAAGAAATGACCATGAGCTCATTGTCCCTGCTGTCCTTCATGATGTCCACCTTGGTCTGGTTGCTAAGCAGGTCATTTTTTTAAATAGAAATTCTTCTGATGTACAAAACCAGGTTGTTGCTTATCTCAAATTATGTGTCCATTGTCAGAGCTAGATCAAATGAATGATTCATAATTGCTATGTTATTTGAAGTAATATTCATACTAGTTTAAATAAACAATTTGATAATCTTTCCCATCTTTGCTGAGCAACAGTTTTGTGAGAAAGGAATTTAAGGCCTGTCCCATAAAGACACCTGTCCCAAATATAGGCCTGTTGAGCTCAGGGACTTAAGCAAATAATAGTTCAGGCTTACTTGTAATTTTCGGTACTCATCATAAATTATATGTAAATAAAAGGAGCAGACTAAAGAAACTGTATTGCTTTCAGTTTGTTGGCTTTACAAGAAGGCCGACGACTACAATTGCTACATTTACAAAGATAGAAAGACAGAGAAAGACGTCTTTGAGACAAAACAAAGGCAGTTCTTTTAAAATTGTTTAATATTGCTCAAATGCAAACATATCAAGTCAGAAAATAAAACCAGCTCTGACAAAGGCCCGCCCCACAGGTTCAATATGTAAATATACAGCAAGAACAAGAACCTCATTTTCACTTGTGTACTAATATAAATCACTAAGGGGAAAAAACAGCCTTATATTGAGCTGTAAACCCACAGCAGTAACTCAGTACTATGGAGAGCCTTTGAGACTCAGCACTGAGCGCATCAAAAGTTTAGTCAGTGTACATTAAAGATTGGGCTGCAGCTAACGATTGTTTTAAGTATTGATTAATCTGCCCACTATTTTCACTATTAATCGTTTAGTCTATGAAATGTCACAAAATTGTGAAAAATGCTCATCACAATTTCCCAGAACCCAAAGTGACATCTTCAAATTGCTTCTTTTGTCCAAACAACAGTCCAAAACCTTCAGCTACTCTTCATTTACTATCATAAACAACAAGTAGCATATTGTCACATTTAAGAAGCTAGAACCAACATATGTTTGACACTTCTGCTTGAAAAATGACTTAAACGATTAATCAAAATAGTCGGCACTTAATTATGTTTCGATCGACCGACTGTTGCAGCTCTAATTAAAGAGCATCACTAGTTACAGCACCTTGGATTGATACACATTTTGATTATCAACAACAGTACCACTGACTACAAAACTGCCTGTCTACTTTTGCAAACACAGCACGTTAAAAATAAAAGTAACCACATAGTGTATACCTTAAGGATGGTGGGGTTTCTGTCGTATTTCAAGTTTCATTGTATATCTGTCTGTTTTACTCTACATGTTTTAGAAAAGGTACCAAAAGAAAAGCCCTATCATGGTGCAGCCATTTGTTTCAGGCTACTCTAATTTCAAATACACAGGCACCACCACCTGTGATGGTTGGCATGTGTCTGCTACTTTTAAAGGCCAGTGCGACATAAAGTTGCATAGATTCAAATTATAATCCAGCCTCTGCAAGTAAAAAAAAGAGCATTGCATTGATGCATGAAAGTGCTAGGTACAGTACAGCAAGGCAGATCCTCTTGGTGGATTTATCAGCAGGAGAAGAGCAGAAATGTTGTGTGATTGTCAGGGAACAGGAGCTCTTGGACACTAGGTCATATCAAACTCACGATATGCAGTAAAGTCTGAAAACTGATAATGCCCAGTTTGTCCAGTAACGGAAGAACCCTGTCAAGTCAAGTCAACCCAAGTCTCTAAACACAAAGGAATTTTTTTGTGGTTGTCAGCAGTTGGAAAGTGATAGCGAGTGTACACACTTTGGTTTTTAAGTCACCGTACAGTCAGCTGTGCCAAAATGGTTTGAACACTGCGGATATACCCTACATTTTAAAGTTGGTCCTGTCACCATTCGCTGAAGCGGAGACGATTGAAGGCCTCTTTGATGTCGTCATTAGTCTCTGGACTTCCGCCGGTGCCAATACGGAGCACTTTGCTGTCGGGGACGTCCTGTTTCAGCTTTCGCTTGCTGAGCATCACAGCGCCTTCAGCTCCCTCCCTCTTGGGACCTGTCAGCAGGATGTAGGCAGCATGGCGTCCACGCTCCAACAGCGTGGCTGAGATAAAAACACAGATACAGTCACACAGAGAGCTGATGTTTTCCCCAGCCCTTCAACCACTGATTCACATGTTGTTGTAGTTAATTGATAATATAATTTCGAGCAAAAGCACCTCTGAATGTTACGATGTGGTCCATGGAACTGGTCGACTCAAGGAGGACTTTATAGTAGAGAGGATGGAGCAAGTAAGAATGTCGGTCACTCACTAATGGCACCTGAAAGGAGACGTTTAAATCAATTAACATTTGTAACTAATCTTAAGATGCATCTTTAATTAAAGGAAGTGCACTTACAGATGAGTTGCTGTCTAAGGACATCGTGCCCCAAAACACAAAGACAGAGAAGGAGTTGGTGGTGTGTATTGATGCAGGTCTCGGAGAGTTGGGACTGTTCAAAAGGCTGACTTCCCACAGCACACCACCAGACTTCCCATCAAGAATTATGATCTACATTCAAAGACACACAGTGTTTCAGTCAATGTATGATCCATGTTGATCACATGAGAGACGCTGGTCACAGAAAATGAAATGTAGGTACTGCAGCAGTCTTACCCTCTTTGTGTAGTTGCCCATATCCTCCTCAACCACAACATCAAGTAATCCATCTTTGTCAAAGTGCCCGAAGGAGGGCTCACTGAATGAACGTAAACACAGAGAAGTTTAGTGGTTTACTTTAAGATTCACAGTGCTCTCCTAAATCAAAAATGACCAGGATGTATCTGTAGGGGTTTTATAGGGCTGTTGATCGACTCAATAGTTACTTCACCAGGTGATGATATTTCTGACTTAACTAAGAGCGAATGGTTGGCCATCATAACACAATTTGATTCCCAGCCAAAATATTTATATATAAAAAACTAGTGGGTCACCTGAGGACTGAGCTGGTATTGTATCTCCACAGTGGCTGACGATTTTTCCCATCGACTAATACCACCTCCTTCCCAGTCACAAGCAGCAGGTTGGGTGGATCATCTGTTTCTCCTGTTCTCAGCACTTGTTTTACTGAGTCAGATCTACAAAAGAGAAATAAATGTTCACAAAAAGTCTCTGGCCACAATATTGACAAGATGTTAAAGGAATTCTTCAACCCCAAAATACCATTTATTTATCAATTTCTCATCCTGTGTTAGGTTGAATTCGTGCTTCAGTCGAATGAAGAATCCCAAAATGGATCCCATGTATGGTATCCTCGAATATGACGTGGTGTAAAAGCGCTCTGAGTGGTCAGAAGACTAGAAAAGCACTATTCAAGTGCAGCCCTTTTAATTTTACATCTCTAAACGCTGCCTTGATCAGTTAGTTTGTTTGTGTTGTTGTGTGATTTTGGTGTTTTAAAGGGTTTGTTTGGATCTAGCAAAGTCACACAATACACACCAGCAGCTTCCATGTTTAGCAAGGAACAATTACTGTTTTTGTCAACAGAGTCTGGGTTGAAAGAGAGTTCAGGTATGTTTTACTTTACCATGTTGGAAAAGGCTGTCTGTTTGGGAAGTACGGAGCATACGGCTAGATAAACAAAACTTGGATTATACTGCAGGAGCTGTATAAGGGTTTGTTTGCTGTTGTTAAACACGGTTGCCAATTCAAGAAACAAGATTTTTATCAGTTTTTTTTTTTTACACCGTGGAGGCATGCAAAAAAAACAGCTACTGTAATTGAATATAACAGTTAGAGTGACTGATACACAAGTGGACATGTTGGGGTGAGGTCCTCCCTCATGTCAGGGCAAAAGTTAAGACTGCTTCTTACTCGTAGATGGGTACAAGGCCAGATGTTGCACTGGCATTCTTCTCCCAGTGTTTATCTTTCTTGAGGCCGGCCTCCATCCCTGCTTTAGCCTTGGCAGCAATCCTCCACAGTGCCAGTCCATACAAACCAGTGTCTGTGAATGAGCACAAAATTACTCACTACTGCCATCAAGTGTATACAGCTACATTACAGCTAGGCATTTACAACAGTTGTATCACAACTTGAAGTCAAATTTACTTTTCTGCATCGCAGTATCAACACCAGCAAACCAAAACCAACGCTGTCATAATAAATCAGTGCTTCTTAAAGCTGTCTTTTATTATAAGAGTAGTGCTTATCAAGGTTTTTTATGAAATAAAAATGAAAATGAGGTGTCTAAACAAATTTGTCAGACACTCCTAGAAAAACAAAAGTAAATGAATTACGTGGAACTACTTCTACAGAATACTAAGCTACACCACAAGACTGACGTTCTGCTACTTTTACCCATTTCATGGCAAAAATAGCACAAACGCTGAGGACAGTTTTAAGTCAAATCCCGCTGGTTTCCAGATATCTAGTAAGATAACTTCTTTATAGCTTTGGAACAGTTTCTCTTCTACACAGCACCTGACCTGCAATTCTAATCTCTGACACTCCTGTCTTTTTTAATACAGCACAGCACTGCTCCATTAGCCTTGGCTGGTCTGACTGCAGATGGGCACTAACATGCTGAGACTGTCATAGCAGATTTCAGACGCTAACCTTTTTGTAGTAGTACATAGTGAGAACCTTCTGTAGTGCAATGGAGAAGATGATTGGTTGTCTCTGTGGAGTCGAGAACCACCGTAGAACCAATCTGGATACCCGTCTTTCCTGACAGGAATACCAGATGAGTCTGCAGACATGACGAGACATTGAAACCAGGTGACTCTTATTTTGCTGCAACATTATTGGATTCTTTCACCAACACTGCTTATTATTTGCCTATTTGACTCTTGTTATATTTGACTCAATCCTTACACTTTAAGATATAAAGCAATGACATCACTGATGTTTACCTGCGTGCTGTCTGATGCCACCAGAGCCACATCGTCGACCTTGTCCTTATCCAGATCTGGGACACTCAGAACAGGCACAGTGCTGCGCAGGCCAGTAGGCTGAGGCTGCTGCCACCTGATGTTACCTGCACACAGGAACAGAGCACTCAATCTGACTGAGTTGATCTGATTTCATTACAAAAACTACAACTTTCCTTGAGCACCAAAGTTCATTATTGACCTTGGGAGTAGTAGTACGACAGAACAATCTTAACTCAAAACCCACACTCATTTTTTTTATCATAACAAACAGCCTGAAAGCAATACATAGACTATAACAATTTTTACAAGAATGCATAGGGATCCCTGTTCCAAATTGTCCGATCCATCAGAATCATATGCCTCCGAGCTTATTGATTATTTTTATCGATGCTGGCATGTTTTTCTGACAGCTGCGCATTGCAATACACTGATGCCAAACTCATGCATCTACACTGCTGGTACCTTGCAACAAGAAATCATGGCAGAGATGAAGTATTAGTCCAAAGCGTGGCTTCATTTAAAGACAGAAAGATGACAGCAGTGCAGCTTGTAATGTCTGTTATATAACAATTTCAAGTAAGGGTGGAAACACCACCAATATGCTGAAACATCTCTGTACGCAACACGGGCTTAAATTCCAGGAATGCCATGTATGTGATACTTTACGCACGAGTGCCACTGCTTCCCAACTGAGCAGCATGTCTCAATACAGAAGGTAAATATCCTGTGGTATGATAAAATTAACACTCCCCAGGCAGGCTTAGCAGTTTTTTCTCTGACTAAGAAAATGGTTTAACAGTGGAGCTTTTGCACACCAGAGTCACATGCATGCCCCCTTTCTACTCCGTCTCTACACTGTGTTGAGACTCAGACATGATAAAGTAGTTGCACTAACACTGAAAACTTGTGTAAGCCTACTTTACAACACTGAAAATTATTCAGGACCAATTAGGGAAGTGATGAAGAACAGGACCGATATCCAGAATCACCAATATCATTGATATAAATAAAGTCAATCTGAACAATTTGAAAAGTGCCATAATCACATAAAAATTCTAAACATAACGGCTTGAACATTTTATCTCTCACTAGAGAAGAACAAATGGATTAAAATATTACAAGTACCAAAACAACACAAGTGTTCTGTTGTTTTTAATGGTTTGGATAAAAATAATTTTAAGATATTTTTGTTGCTGCATTGATTTGTAACAGCTGTGCAACAGTATACATTATGAAAATGTGATGTCATTTATAGTATACATAATACAGACAGCTTAATGAGTCACTAACCAGTGTGTTTGTCAATAGCTGTGAGTTGGTCAGAATGGGACAGCAGACAGTCCCACGTTCTGCCTGTTTCTTCGTCCAGACCACACTGGGCCCAGTGGAATTCAGGAGCCAGCGGACGCTCCCACAGGGTCTGTCCATCTGTCCCATCCACTGCAAACAAAAACACACACGGCGAAGGCAGATCTGGAAAACAACACAGAGTGAGTCTGAATTACACAAACCGAATGTAACATAGAGAGCAACCCCACTCTTGTTTCCTTGTGATCCATGAGTAATTAAAACTGAACATCACTTCATACCTGCATTAGCACATGTATTGTTCTGACTGCCTTCTGAGTCTTTGAGGACAAACAGGACATCCATCACCTTGTCTTTGCTTGCATCTTCAATAGCTAAGAAGTCGTAGGTTGCTGTGGCAGAGGAGGAGGGATTAGTAATAAGTCCTGCAAACAATAAAACACTATAAAGCAGGGACAAGCACACAAGTGTACACACCTGCTTGAGAGAACGTCCTGTTCCAGGTAATTAGATACTGTGGTCTGACGGGGCAGGGGATGATGAAGGAGAAGGCAAACACTATGGTGAGGCACAGGAACAAGGAGAAGAAGAAGACTGCGGTTCGCCAGTGGGTCAATTTGGCAAAACCCAAGACTTCCTTGCAACTCTTCTTCTTCAGCTCTGTTGCTGACGGTGCTGGTCCTGTCTCAGACCCATCCTCTCCCCTCTTCAGAGGGTCACCCTCAGTGGCACTGCCGGTGGTCTCCATTGTCGCCTCAATGCATCACCGGCCCACAGATCTACTTGACAGGAAAAAAAGCTTTCAGTAAAAGATAATGCTTCTCCTGAACAAGCCACTCTACCATGACACAGAGCTTGCTGCTGTGTCTGTCCCAGCGTGGAGCAAACCACACACCTGCATGTGACAAAGTAACCAGCTTTAATAACAGACAAAACTCGCTGGCATTCACAGATATAGCACATGAAAAAATACTGAAGGCAGCAGTGTCTGTCAGTCCAGCTATTTCTGCTGCATCAACCTTTGTGGATCTGAGCCTATTCAGACGTGCCAGCACTGACTCCAGAGATTTCTCAGCTCCAAAACAACAAACTCATAATGACCAATCATCATCACCCAGGCTAGCACACACGATTATTTGCTCTATAGCCTCGGGCTTATACTCTTAAAGGTATGTGTAAAACTCAGCTAGCTTATTGCACAGCTAGCTAGCTGTAAAAATTATTTAAAAATTAGAGTAGTTGTTAGCGAAGATGTTAGCTGAGTAACCCATAACGACCGAGTAGCTCAATGTCGAATAGCTATCAACGTAAGCTAGCTGCCGTTTGTAAAGTTCAACGGTTACCGTGTGTGGTTAGTTTGCTAACTTGTTGAACAAAGGCCAGGCCCCACACAAGCAGGCATACGGGCTAACGTTAGCACCAAAGTCCCGACAGTTGACGTTCAACGACGAATTTACACCGACTCAAAAGAAAGTTGGTCTTACTTCACTCTCCACTGTCCCCTGTAGTGGTCACTGGTGTGGCTAACTACAGGTAGTAGTAGGCCTGATACACCAACAGACCTGCCTGTCAACTCCAGTACAGCTGCGTAAACACATCACAGGCAAACCCACTGAGCACGAGCGTATATTGCCCTGAGCTTGTCTCTCAGGTAGCCATTTTCTCTGCCTGCGTTTAAGCTTTAAACGCCAAAAAAGATGTCAAGATCCCCAGCTAAGAAAAAAGGCTTAAAAGTGCTCTTCTCTAACTTAAACTTGATTACAACATGTACTCAGGGATGACAGCCTGAGCGTGTGTTCTGCCTGACAGGCTGAGCTCAGGGCACAAAATAACTGCGTCATTAAATTGAAGCAGCTCTGATTGGTTAATCCGGTTGGACTCAAGCGTGACGTATGCAGCACAGGTTTGGAGCCGAGCCTGCTAGGGGTGTGTTCCGTATAGCATACCTTTAGTAGGTACAGCAGCTGCCTTAAAAAGTGCATACTGTTTTATGCAGTGTAGACACAATCGGACTCTGACCCTGTTGCCTCTATATCTGTTACCTTGGAGATTAAACAAACACGACTCACAGAGTAGAGCGGACATCAATTTCACTGTTGCAAATATAATATGTTAGAATATATGATCTGTGCAGTTATAACTCTCACTACATACATCACATACAGAGTAACAACAGCAGAGCTGTCCGGGTTGATCTTCATCTCTGGTAAGTGGCGTTTGTTTATCTCCAAGGTAACGGATATAAAAGCAAGAGGGTCAAAGTTCAGGGCGTAACGTTATGAGACAATAGTATGTCCCGATTGTGTGCATACTGCATGCAACAGTCCGTACTCATTAAGAGCAGCTGCAGTACATACCAAAAGTAAAAAGAAAAGGTATGCAATTTAGAACGCACCCTCCATCTTTTTCTGACATACTATATAGTACAGTAGTATGGGTACTGGAACACACAGAAAGTCAGCACATGTTGTGGGCTGGTGAATGATGGAGGATCCATGATGACATGTCTGACCCAGAACAGCGTAAGGCATTGTCAGAGTTTACTAGGAGTTGTTTCCTGTCTGACGATGTGAATGGAAGTAAAGGGATGGGTTCACATGTGGAGGCTGATGTGTTGTTCAGCTGGGGAAGACGATGAGGAAGGACAGTAGAGAACAGATAAGAATAGCAAGAGCAGAAACATGAGTAAACTTTGAATGGGGCAAAACACACTTCTGTTTGCTGTTTAAATTCTTTGCTCCTGCATGGTTTCAGTTGCTGCACTACTCAACCCACTACTGCTCTTTATATTTGGTACATTATTTGGTTAAGAGAAACAGGTAAATTATCGATTGGTCCTTTTCTCATGGTCAGTGAAGAGGCTGGTGCAGTAAAGTTTTAACAACTTTGGAGGAATCCTTTAGCTTTTTGTCACCACCCAGTGGTAGATTGTGGACCTACACCTGTTCCACAATGAAGCAACAACAAACAGCAGTCATGTGAGATCATGTGGACATCTGCCTCAGATCAAACCATAAAAGCAGGTTTTCATTGTACTTCAGAACCACTGAAATGTTTTTAATGTTCAAAACTGTCCTCTGATAAAACATGAGGAAGGTGGACGATATCACAGAAGAAAGAGAGTAGAGACAGAGGAAAAAACAAGGAGCCCAAAGACTAAAAAGAGAAGGCGATGACAGGAAGCTAATAAAGGCAAGAGGAGCCAGTGTGGTTGTAAAATAAAATGCAAGCCATGAAACAGTAAACCACAAATGGATGAAGAAAAAAAATCAGAGGAGGAACTGAGGCCCAGGTTGTGCAGTTTTGTGACCAGCTTGTGAGTGATGATCGTATCAAATGCAGAACTGAAGTCTACAAATAACATTGTCACATAGGTGTTTGGTGTCTCCAGGGCGAAGAAAGAGCAGAAATGATGATTAACCATCTGAGGATAGGACATGGCACTCTTCATAGCATAGGGAAGCATCCTACCAGACTATGTTCATACCAGTGATGTAGTCTAGTTTTTTGTAGTGGGTATACTGTCTATACTCGTACTCACCCGTCCCAGAGCAACACCTCATAAGCACCATCACCACCTTGTGTCTGATGCTGCCTCCTAACATGTTGACAACATAACCAGTCTTTCAGAATGAAGAATTTTTATTCATGTACTAAGAAAACATCTGAATCACATTCACTAATGAACGACATCTGCAGAACCAGGCTTAAATTTACTCAAAGGTATTTAATGAACTGTTTACAATATTTGCATCATGGCGAACAAATAATAATAAATACAGACCAAAGGAGGAAAATATTCCACTCTTGCAATAGCTACTCATGACTAGCATTACCATATAGTAATTTAACAGTCCAAATATTTTAAAGTAATGCACTTCCAACATGGCCATGAATTAACTCTCATTTATATAGTCACTGACATTATGAATATCAGTTGTTTAGATCCTCTTTGCATGTGCTGACATTTACCTAACTCTCTGTCCCTCCACTCTAACCGGGGATGACTGGTCTTAAATTCCCTAGTCTGACATTCACTCCACAAGGCCAGCCAGGAACTGTCATCTGTCTCATCATCTGAAACAAGGAGATATAGACATTGTGTCTGTTTATGACCACACACACACACACACACACACACACACACACACACACACACACACAGTATCTGAGTTATCACTCTAAAGTTTTAGATATTATATAACCGTACATAGTTCTGTTTTCCCTAATGCTCATGTTATATTTTTACGTATTATTGTACATTATTTGTAAATTTGTAATGGCTTTGGCAATATTGTATTGTAATCTACAATCATGCCAATAAAGCATATTAAACTGAAGTTGAAATTGAGAGAGCCGAGCTAAAAGTTGGTCAGCTATTGACTATGACAGAATGTGGTTTGCTTGTGTTGGTGTTGGCTGCGGCCCACTCTTCTTGAAAAAAGCATCGAGAAACTAGCTGATGGTGGTGGCTTATTTGCCGAGGGACGCTACAATATACATACCAACATTCCTCTGCTATCCTCCCAACAATTCCCCATGCTAACTTCACTGACCGGGTGGCGTTATGTTAGCGTCGGGCTCCTTCTCTGGGGCAGGACAGCCTCAGCTACCGCCTCATCTGGCTCTTACTGTGTTTTCCTCCAACTTCATCTGCTGCAGCTGCTGCGGCTGTGGCACGCTTCGTAAAACACTGTAAAAGTGTTGTCTGGCGTTGTTTTCGCTTCATCTCTTGGTAATTTACGAGAATGCCCGCGAAAGAAATGTGTTGCTCTTAGCAACGTCACAGGCGAAAAAAAAGCCGCAGAGGTCCAAAAGTCATGTGAACAACGACTGGGTTAATTTAATGAACTATTCAACGTGTGAAAGCTGTCACAAAATGATGCTGTTACGTATCCGTATACTGTTACAATCTGGAAAAAAGTCAAACACCAATAGATTGCAACAGGTATGAAGAAGAAAGAAGAGAGTTAATAACAGGACTAACACAATAAAGGCACAGTTTTACATTACGGAGTCTACTATATATAATTGGCAAAAGTTTTTGTGATTGTATAATTTAAAATTGTATAGTTTCCTAAAAT
>JAPZEB010000014.1:17906775-17925003 GCA_029783705.1 Chaetodon striatus | reverse complement strand
GTTATTGTGGTTTTAATGGAAAGCATATGAATTTTGAAACTCCTTGAACCTTAAAATAAAGTATGAAAATGTTACTAGAGCTGATATTTTGTCATAACATTTATGGCTTTTACAGAATGCCATAAATGACCTACTTTTGTCAGCTGAAACACACCCGTGCTGTAATTCAAAGCAGCAGTCAGGGGACAGCAATGTGACCTTTCAAGCAATAAGAGAGCTCAAATCTAAAACAAATGTTGCACTGAGTGTGTACCAAGAACACATACCTGCATATAAATACTGCCACATAAACCGGACCTGACAAATACTGCATTTATCCAGGGTTTGGAGTTTCAATTAGGCTATCACGCGGGGAGCTGCCCTGTGTAAATACTGAGGGGAGGTTTCTGTACCTAACTACACTGACAACTCTCAATTATTTTGACATGACACATGTTTTTACACTTGTGTACAATACCAGCACAGGGACAAGCTTGCTTTCCATATCCTGCTTTGAAACCATCATCTTCAGGTAAATAATCAAAATAACATCTATTATATAACTTCATGTCTATAAATCTGCATCTTTGTCCTTTGTTCACCTGCTCCCATATCGTAAACAATGTGACATCATTAGATTTATTTTAGGATATTCGTCACGTCCTACTCAGTCTTTTTTTTTTTTTATCTGTGCTGCTATAAAAGACGAAGCCTCGTGTTGACAGCAATAGCAACAACAGGTGTTGCCCTTGCACGCCTGACTGGTGGAGACGTAGAGGTTATAACACTCACAATATCCAAAGGTTTGAACACATGGTGAACAAGCTCCTCTGATGAAGGATTGGAGATGGCTGACTTCAGACGAGCCTGTGAAGAAATAAATTGAGGGGTTTACTATGTAGCACAGCAACAAAACCAAACAAGAGAGATTTAAAAGGAAAAAAAGATATGTGATGACTGGATCAAGGTTATTAAAATGAACTAAAACTAAACTTAAAAGTTAAACTAGGTGTGAAAAAAAACATAAAAAAAGGAAAACTAACTACAGTAATATTGTGTACTTCCAACACTAAAATTAAATGTCCTCAGTTTTAGTCTTTGTCAATTAGGTCAAATTAGTCAACACAACACGCATGAGGATGCATTGGTGCATAAGTTTATTGAGACTGGGAGGACTACATGACTGTGAGTCATCTGCCTTGCCTATTTTAATATCTGTTCTGGACTCCTTCAATCTTGCCCCTGACAAATACCTCCCATATTATATTTAAAAAAAAACAACCCTAAAACTAATACTGAAACTGATAAAAAATGTCACTAACACAAAAAATTTTAAACATTAAGAACTGCGCTGAGAAAAGCAAACCAACTCTGGAAAGTGAACTAAAACAACAACAAAAATAAAACTAAACTAATGAAAATTACAAAGCTATAATAGCTGGACTGAACACACACCAACAGGCTGAAGCAATATTTGAATTTCTGGAAGATATCGATGAACTCCTCTTCTGGTGGAGGACGGGCCTTTGCAGTGAGTAAATCTTCTGATGGTCAGAAAACAAAAGAAAATAGAGCCATAGCTGTGTTACTTCAACTTGACGTCTTTGTGAGTATCATCTGCAAAAAAAAATCCATGTGTCTCTTTTTACCTTCAGCGCTTTGCTTTTTACTTTTCTTCTTTTTCTTCTTCCTCTGGTTCAGCACCGTCGCAGCCTCTGCGGTCTGCTGCAGCTTTCCCATGAAGCTCTCGATGTCATCGAAACAGTGATTGAGGATCCCCTGAGGAACAGAGAGTCAGCTTGTTACTCTGTCAAGATCTGAATTAAGGCCACAGGTGACTGAAAAGACAGAAAGGTGATGGAGGAGGCGTACCACTTCTCTCTCTGCTCGCAGGAAGGAGATATCGGGCCCGCCGTTTATGCCGTTTGCTGTTATAGAAGAGAGGAGAGGACTCAGTTCATCCATTTTCATTCATGGCCCTGCTGCATTTGGAATCCCTGCCCCCTTTTACCCTTGAAACCCACCCCCTCTTTAAACACACAAACACACAAAGCAATCTCTGTACTCCTACATACCTCTCACTTCTCTCTTTTCCTTCTTCTTACCTTCTCATCATGACAAATCCCTCCAAATACTTTTAGTTGTACGCTCAACCACAAGCAATCAAGGGAAAAATGGTCTTTTTGTCTTACCTCTGGGTCCAGGGTAAGGTGGAGGGTTGGGTGGTGGTGGATTTGGAGCATGCGGGATAGGGGGGCTTGGGATACCATAGGGGTCGATGACCTCTCCCCCACTCTGAGGAAGCCTGGAGAATGAGAGGAGAGTTTCAGCTCACACAACATGCTACAGGTGAAGTTACACAGGTGGCTTTGACATTCACTCAGCACAATCCCAGGAAACACCCTTAAGCGAGTCAAACACACATTTGGATGGCAAACAGGCTCATCTTCATTCTGAGAGCCTCAAATGGATGCAGCCTCGGAGACAAGCTCCAACAGGAGGACATCTTTGATCAGTGAATCCAGCCAGACAACGCGATCCTCCATCAATAGACATAATGTGATGCCGCTGAAATTCAATGCCTCAGCCCTTATTCCACCCTGAAAGTACAGTAAACAGTCTGACTGTGCTTTCTCATGGCTGTAGCCTACATTGCACACAACACTTTGCTTCAGTCTCAATTCTCCTCTTAATCAAATCAGCCAGCAACGAGCCGGTTTTAAATGGAAAAGACAAAGACTCAGTAAAACTTGTATGTTTGCCTGCTCTTGTAAAACATGCCTCAGAGCGCTGACTCAAACTTTACAGTCGCTTTATTGACTCAACATCGCTAAAACTTAGCCGTCTGTCTGCCTTACCACATGTCTGTCCTTCACACGTCCTTTAAACGAGAAATTTGTCAAAGCAGGTAATCCGTTCAGGCCCCGAGCGTGCACCTCACTGCCGTCATCCCTCCTCTGCTCTCTCTCTTTGCTTTCTGTCACAATGGACTTGTTATCTCTGTCACACCTTCCTAAGTTATGTGGAAACCGGTAAAACGGGTCTGTCTCTCTCTCAGCTGTTTACTCTGTCCTTTCTCTCTCCCTCCCTCTCAGACAGGTGGATGGTGACACCAGCCCGCTTTGATTCAGTGGAAAATATGATATAATGGTAGTAAAAAGAGGAGTAATGCAAACAGTCTAATGGAAGGTCAGTCTGAATGATGATGTTTTATCTGTGTCTGTCTTTTGTTTGGCTGCCCGTGAACCTCCTGCTTACAATGTGAAAGCAAACATACACACACAGAGACAGAGATATGCTTTCTTCCATTAAAACCACGATAAAACATTGAAACTGATCACTTAAAAGCTTCAGTTTTCACAAGAAACTAACATGAACTTAACGGTTTCCAGTTTTAAAATCTTCCTTAGAGCTGTTGTGATGTTAGTGCACAGATTTTGTTGTCTTGTGACCATGACATTCACTGTACCTGAGGGAGTCAGGGGGATTTTGACTCCTGCTGGAGGACGAACCTGAAACCGCGCGTGCGATGTCGTCACAGATTTGCTCTGCCTGTGAGAATGAGAATCAGGAAGTGGCATCACTTGTAAAACCTGAACAGGGGCTGACGATTCAAACACTGAGTCAGCCAGAGGAAGCTGCTCCGGTGCTGGTTATTACTCACCTTCACCGTCTCGCAGTTAAAGAAGTGGATGTCCGGCTTCTTCTGGTCCGCACTTTGGCAGACCAGCAGGAGGAGGGATGGGAAGTGTTTTTCTGTGTTAATGGCGTCACAGCGGTAGATGGATTTGAAAGAATACTTCTCCAGTTCATCCTGCACAAGCAGATGAAACTAAAGGTCATTATGCATGAAAATATGAGTGGCATCTCTAAGTCGAGCACTTCTTCCATTTTAATCATTCAACAACTTACAGGCCTATTTGTTGACCATAATGCATCTGTTCTCACCTGGCTCTGTATGTCTCGGAGATGGATGGCCTCCGCTCCCACATCCAGAAACATCTGTTGACTCCACACCTTTTTGTTCTGAGCCAGGAGGGAAAGACGTGACTGGGCTTCCTCAACATTCTGCACATCCCCATCCTGGAGGGAGAACGTCAGCAGGTGCTGCAAGCCGGGGAAAGAGGGAGAGAGAAAAAGGATGAGGATGTGAGGGAAAAGGCATCTTTAAAATATCACTCAGAGGAAAAGATGAGACTTACATTAACAAGATGTCGTGTGATGTTTGTCATCTTTTGCCTGGTGTCAGAAAAAGAAGAGGGTTATGAGCAGCTTTCTATGAACATGCGTTATAATAAAAACCATTTCCAGTAGTGTGATGAAAATAAAAACATCCTGTAGGTCGTTATTATGAGAAACATTCTCAAAATAATAAGTCAGAGTTTCAAAATAATGCCTTAGTATCTCAAAATGATGAGACATTATACTCAATCAATACATCACTTTGAGATGTTAAGTCATTATTTTGAGATATTAGCTCATACTTCTAAGAAAGTTTTTTATTATTCTGAGATATTTTGAGATGCTTCGTTATTATTTTTTGGATAATATGTCCTTGTTTTGATATACTAAGTCATTATTTTTTAAACATTGTGTTATTGTTTTGGGGATATTTTGAGATACTATTTCAATACTTTGAGATACTAAGTCATTATTTTTGAGACACTTAGTCATTGCATTTAGAAACTTTATGGTACTACAACATTATTTTGTGAATTTAAGTTATTATTTTGAGATAAATAACACTTTAAGATAAGCAAGTCATTATTTTGTGAGACTAAGTCATCATTTTGAGATATGTCATTATTATTTTAAGAAAGGTTAAGAAACCAAAGCATTATTTTGAAATACTAAGTCATTATTAAAAATACGACATCATTACTTTGAGAAACTTTGAGACACTAAGTCATTATTTTGTGATGAGATATTAAGACGGTTTGTCATTATTTGACGATACATTATTTTGAGATAAACAAGTCATTATTTTGAGAAACTTTGAGAAACTAAGTCATTATTTTGTGATATTAAGTCATTATTTTGTTATATTATGTCATTATTTTGAGAAACTTTGAGATACAGTCTCATAATTTTGAAATACTTAGTCATTATTTTGAGAAACAAAGTTGTTATTTTGTGATATTAAGTCATTATTTTGTGATATTATGTCATTATTTTGAAATACTAAGTCATTATTTTGAAATACTAACTTGTGATTTTAATAACGTTTTTGCATAAATAGCAATATTACATCATTATTTTGAAAAAGTTTACCATTAAAACAACTGGCAGGATCTTTTTCTTTTATCACACAGGTGGAAATGGGCTTTGATAAGATCAAGAAAGGATGGACCAGAGAACATTTCAGGAGATGTCACAAAGAGTGCTGTCACAGCACCTTTGATCCATTCACACACCGTTTGACTGATACTGATGATGTTGTTTCAAGGCGAGCAGCAGTTTGTTCTTCACGTTGTAACCTGTGCTTGCGAAGGAAACATCCTTACTCAATATTTCCTCTCCCCTATTTGAGCATACGTCAGCCTCTGCTTCAGTAATGTGGGATTACGCTGTGTATGAGAGTGAGCCACCCAACCAGTCTGACGACAGTACACTGTATCTTACCATTCAATCTCTCTGCAGCTCAGTGGCCATTAACACTGGAATCACTGGTATCAAGACAGCAAACGTCCAGTATCGCTTACACTTCCTTAAGACTGGTTTCATTAAAAATATTTTCCATCAAAAGTGTTTCCATCTTATTTGTGCAAAGAGGCAGAGCCAGACTGGTGTGGTTGGTTTCGTTCTTTTATAATGATGTAGCATTTCAAAATAAAAGTCTAACCAGAATAAGCATGGCAATTTGTGCACATTGTTCTTAACTTAAAATACATTTTCTTAGATCTTGACTGAATTCCTGTATCAGCATTACTGGGAATCAACTTCCCTGTTCAAAAACATACAGAAAAACTTAAGTGAGAAATCTACCTCAACACATTACCCTGTTACAAAACACAGTATCAGTCATTTAGAGCATTGCTATAATGTACTGTATGTACACCCTGTTGCTCATATCTATATTACAACACAATTTTGGGGCGATAAGTCATGGTAGGGTCAGAATTTTGCAAAAATAATAAAAATGTGTTGCAACAGGGACATGTCTGATGATTCAGGTAAGTGGACAGGATGTTTTTTAATTTAGTGAATCCACATGAGCAGTTTGAAATGCCATCAAACAAAAAAATACTGAATTAGTATCTGTTTCTATCTGTTTTTCAGGGAGTTTGACAAATTACCGCCCATAATTCAGCAGTAGCTGCAAAAACAATATCATATGTGACAAAATTCCATCCGTCTCTGATTCATAGTTACGACACAAGCCCAAATGAATTTAAGAAGTTGTTTTAAATGTTACAAGTTCTGACTACAAGAGAGACTGATGACTGGAAATGGATGTTTGGTCAACTTACCAAAGCTGATAGGTGTCCAATACTTCATTCCTGGTGTTAACGGCTGTGTATGTGTGTTTATAGAGACAGTAAAACCTGTCCTGTGTCTAAGTGTAACTCAGTCTCTTCTCTTTGGTACTGAAAGCTTTCTACAGAGCAGAGGTGTGTCACCTTGTGACGTCCCGCCCAGTCAACTACCTCACCTTAGAGATAAAAATATTTACTCATTCTCTCTCCTGTGAAACCACTTACTTACAGGTGCACATATTTCACACTGGGAAGCATTTGGGAAAATGTTGCAGGCTCGTAGCTGAATAAAACTTACAGAAAATATCCCTGGAGCAGCTGATTTATGCAGATTTCATCTAGTTACTGATGACTTTATTTAAACGGCAGCTGTTAACAGTTTTTTATATCTACATTCTTCAGACCTGTACATTTGTCTTTAAAGGTCCAGCATGTGAATCAATATTTGGTTTGTCCGTTCTATGATACTGTAGAACATCATGGCCGACTACATGGAAGAGGACCCGCTCCCTTTGTAGATATATCGTTTCAGTGGTGCCGGCAGCTGTAATATGTGCATATATTTTTTTCAACAACTAATCATCCTATGTTGAAAATAAAATTGTGACACAAGCAGCAGATGTGTCTTTGGGTTCTTTTTACTGATGAATGTGCCTGAGATGCTTTTTTTTTTGGCTGTGTTCACTCACACTGAGGCAAATACGTTTGGATGCAGAACATTGGTGCACATGTCACAAGCCAGAGGTCAGTGTATGATAAACAACTGTGATGCTAGCAATATTGCGTGACTTATCATGTGCGTTAGCAAGCCAAAGTAGTAAGAAATGAACAAAGGAAAACAAAAGAGCATTTTTCAAGCTTTTGAAACAAGAAAGCGAACACACCTCAGCAGTGAAGAATATGCAGAGAGCAGCAGTACGAGTCTGTTAACGTCACTGCTGCTAGCATTAACTTTACGACGGAGGCTAGCAGCCTGCTACATGTCCAGGATCCACTCGTTTTGCAAAGCGATGAGCCCCGGGATGATCAGAATATTGGAATTGATGCAGAAGCTGTTTAATTTAACAGGGAAACACAAAATTAACCTCAAATATGTAGGAATACTCCTTTATTTTCTCATCTGGCTTTTTTATCGTTTATTGAAGCAGCTTGGTTTGGGCTTCGTGTTACATATTGTTGCTATATATGCTTAATACCTAACTGTTAATGTTGATGTGATGCTGCTGTAGAATGAAGGAATTTGTTGTCTGCTGAACACCTGCACATTTCTCTGGTCTATATTCAGTGTGTTATATTGTAGTCTGTTATTTTGCTGGCTGTTGTCAGGTCTGTTGGCTTGTCTTTGCATGCGGTAGGCTAATCAGAGATTTAAAGTGGTATTGTGTCGGTAACATTAATGTTAATGTTAACCTCTTGCTGACTCACTGAGTGGACTGCGTATGTCCATGCGTGGGAACCTACGTGTTAAAGGTACCCTACAAGTGGGCGGGCGGTTCCTATGCGTGCTATGAAATATTATCCTGCAGGCACCACTGTATCGTTCTAAGGCAGCAAAAATACAACAACCTTTTTTCAGGTGATTATAAACTAATAAAAACCTAGTTACTATTTCTGCCAATTGCCCCTGAATCTTGCACACTGGACCTTTAAAGAGCGATATAAGAATACAGAAATACCTGATTGTTTAAGATGTTATTTTGTTAATAATTCACAATTACTCGACTAGACAGGCTCAGAATATTCATCTTCCTTCATGTAAAACATCCTGAGGTCAAATTTCAATGGTCTATCAATGTTATCTTATGAAACTGTACATTTAATGGATACTTTATGGACAAAAAGAGAAAAAAAAATGACTTGGAAAACCGGAAAACAATGATCAAGCTGTTGTTCATACTGTAAACGTGGTTATTATTCCTGTTTCTTTGCATTTCCCCCTTTTTAACTAAATGTCTACACTTATTTCATGTGAAACTCTTGAACACTGTATTTAAAATGTACTAGTGATTTTCTATGTTTACATTTTTCCTTTTGTTTGTCTTTTGGGTGTGTGCATTTTTTTAATATAAGTCATTACAGGTTTCTACTGCACCCTCACACATAGGCTTCTTCATGTGTATTATTTGGTGTGATCTGAGTGAAATAAAATAAAATAAAATAAACTGCAACTTCACAACACCTTGGAAATTAACGTCACCTCTTAAAACAATACACACCCATTAGATTTGGAGGGTGGTGGGTCGGAGCACACATTCATACACGGAGCTGGGGTTTCACATTTCATAACAGTCCTTTATTGGAGGTGGTCAAGTCTCCATTTTATCCACCAATAGAGGAAGACAGGCGGAGTCAGGTGAAGTGGCAGCAAGCGAGGTTACCACTTGACTTTGCTTTAAGGACATCTGCAAAACTTTTTAAGGATCTCCATCACCTCATAGCACAAGGTATTTATCCCTTATTGAAAACAAATTCAATTATTTCCACACACATAGACTAGACTGTAGTATGAGTTGCTGGTGGATTAGATTTGGGTGTTTTATTTGCCTCCAAAAAAGGCATACGTGGCATGCAGCGTGTGTGTGTGTGTGTGTGTGTGTGTGTGTGTGTGTGAGAGAGAGAGTGTGAGTATGCGGTCCAGAGAAATGTCACCGCCAGGTCAGTGTGACTTAATTGAACTGTACTGAATCCAGAGGGACTGATAACTCCAGTGAAGAAAAAAGTACTTTAGAGTTTTGCAGAATCCGGATATTGTGTTCAAAGACATTAAATGACTCCAGTCAGAAACCATGCTCGATGACACAGCCGTCTATTGCATCAGCCGAGTCTCACTCTTATTTTTGCATAAAAAATAAAAACGCATTGAAATATGTGATTAACCTGTTTGATGTGGGGTGGAGAAAGTGAACATTTGCCACGTGTTATGTTTGGCAATCCATGAAACGTGGATCAATGAGATGATTCAACGTCATTTCATCAGCTTTGTCAACCTTTAACACGATGTCCTGTTGAATGCAGAGCTCTCCTGCTGTGTCAATAAATGAAAGAAGGGTAGAGGTCCCACTTTTACTGTTAAACTGCGTGTTTAATGTGACATCATACAGTCACACGTGTTGGAAAATAAGAGGATCGGTGTTTGGGCTTATGCTGCGTTCAGGGCTGCTCCTGTGTGTCGGAGCCAGCGGAATTCAGTCATGGGGACCATTTAAATTGAGCTGAGAGCCGCATTCAGTTGTCGAGTTGGGCTTTGGTTATGAAATGTCAACCCGCAAGCCTATCATTACAAATTACAGCGGTGGTGGAAAGTAACTAAGTACATTTATTTTAGTGCTGTACATAGATAGGCTTTGCCTTATTTACTTTAACTCTTCATTTTCTCTAAATTTCCTGATAGCCTTCTTTATACTGAAGCAGTTATCTGATTAATAATCTTGGCAGAAAATGAACCATGAACAGTTTTGATAGATCTAACTGATGAATTTCTAAAGTCATTTATTTAAAAAAAAAAAAAAAAAAGCACACATTCATTGTTCCCATCTGTTTAAATGTGATCATTTGCTAGTTTTCTATCATTGTAAATTTAAAAACCTGTTTTACAACATTTTGTAGATGATAAATTGATTAATTAGAAATATAGTTGACATATTAAGAATAAATGTCAGTAACCAGAGGCAATATAGGCAGCAGCAGAGGGCGCCAACTTAAAGTGGGCGCCATTTTTTCATTATTATTATTGTTATTATTGTTTTTCTTCTTGTTATTCTTTTTATCTTTTTATTATTGTTATTTTGACATTAAAGAATTGAACAAAGGGAAATGATGAAGCATAAGTGGAGAGCATTATAGGAACAGAAATCGAAAAGGCAAAACTCATCTGAGGTGCAGCACAAAAATATTAACAAGAAGTTTGTTATTTATATTGTCATTATTATTATTATTGTATTAGTGTTTGTCAGCTAAATTGTTTTTTTGGTGTTGACTTCTTAATAGGTTTTTGATCTTGGTAGCAATAAATACAATGAATGTAAAAGATACTACTACTACTACTAACAATAACAACAACAACAACAACAATAATAATTATAATAATAATAATGAATATACTTATAATAATAAAAAATAATAATAATTGGAGGGGGGGGTGGGGGCTTGCCCAGGGTGCAGAATGTGCTAGATCCGGCACTGACAATAACCCTAACAGAGCATACTTGAGTCCATGCTTACTCTGGTACACAGATATCCTACAGCCCCTGAATGCAGCAGTGTAGTAGGTGGGGTGCGGTTCATTGTATTGCATCACGCGGAAGAAACAAACCCACAGCTACTCCACCAATAAACGGCCAGAGCGTGCGGGCGGTAAGAGATTTATCACATTTACCGCGTATATCTAACGCTATCTGTTAAACAATAGGTAAACATCGGCGTCTAAGTGTTTGATATGCGACATTTAATCTGATAAATTGAAACAAGAATAATTGAGCTCGCGCCGTGCTTGATAGCGTAACGGCAGTGACAGTCCTATCAGCAGCTCCACGTGCTCGTTTCCGTCTTTGAAGGGACCGAGGAATTAAACGTTATCGCTGAAAACTCTCCGTTTCCCGCCATCTTTATTGTTTCTTCATCATCTCCGCTGAAGACACTTGTCAGTGAACAGGTCAGTAGGTTCATGAGAAGTGTCCGAGTGTCTCAGTCTGTCCAGACAAAGACAGGTGGTCTGTCGGAGGATGTACTCAGCCATGTTGTGGCTGAAGTTACCGCGCAGAGAGGCGACAACTGACTCAAGGTGTTACACACATTTGTTAGGGACTAAGTGTGTCAAGCAATTTGAAGTATGTGAGGAGATGTGAGTATGGGACCCGTCTAACAGTTGGTGTAAACAGGGATTATATTACACCTGCGTTAATACAGGCGAATACAATTAGTGTAACTAACCACCTGGTGGGATGATGGGATGGCTGTCTGCTGTTATGAGCACTAACATGCCAGCTGGTCAGTTACACACATAGCTTTAACTAAGGTAGTCAAACGCATTGTGCTTTGCAACAAGTCCTCAACATTTTGGAAACACTTCCTGCTGTAGCACGTTTCAATTCATCAGTACCAAAACTGCAGCCTCCAAAATGTCCATAAAGTTTATTCAACACTGTTAAGAGATTAAAAAGTGGACTGCATCAGATTTAGTTTGGTGTACCTGATAAATTGTCAACTGAGTGTACATACGCACAGCGACAGAGCACCAGAATAAATCTGTGAGACAGTGTCATTGCTGAAGTCAGAGTAGTAAATCTATTTGTGGTACACCACAAGTAAAGGGCCGTGAATGAGCGGCATTCCCAAAACAACTCTTCATCTGCCAAAAAAAGTACCTGTAATTCAAACAGGACAGCTGCATTCATCATCACTGATGAATAGCTACAGACTTCATCAGTACAGCGGGTATATACTATTTCACACTCTGACCCCTTTCTCTTTTTTTGTCCCCTATTCTGTCTCAGATGGAGAAGCAGCCCCTGCCAACTGATGATGACAAGGTGGGAACCCCAGAGTCGGAGATGGAGGGCTATGCTGGTGAGGAGAGCCAGCAGGACTCGTCTGAGCCTGCCGCTCTAGCAGGATGGAACAGCAAAATAGAGTATTTCCTGGCTCAGGTGGGATTCAGCGTCGGGCTCGGCAACGTCTGGAGGTTTCCATATTTGTGCCATCAAAATGGAGGAGGTCAGTACCTATTATTGTCACCCATGTTTGATGGTCCTGGGGATCCCATGGGACCAAACACAAATGTAATTAGAGAGTATGCATGCATTAATTACCGACTATAGGTCTCCAAATCTGAGCAGTGCGTTATTTAACATAGTGTGTACAGATGTATAAACACACTATAAACAGCTGTAAACACTGCTGCTCTGAAGTCCAGTGTTCCAACAGCTGGTTCATATCTGTTGCTATGGAAAACTTAACTCTATAGACAAATAAGGACACAGTCCACAACAATTAAATCGAGGTCTTGTTCCCACTGCCACAAGTTGAAGAGTTTAAGTCTTTGGGGACTGATGCCGATTTTCTTTTTGGCTTTTGGCATTCTGGCAGTTGACAGTGACGAATCAGACGGGAAGCAGGGGATAAAAGCATGAATATGTCATGCAACACTTCCCAGCTGGAATTGAACCGGTTATGTTGCATGTCTGTAACCATTCGCTTACCAAAGCACTCCACATTTTAGATGAAAAACATCCGAAAGAGTTTCATGTGTCTTGTGTGTAGGCTGAAAGATAGATTTGACATATTTTCAAAAGAACATTGTGTTGCAGGCGGCAGTACGTCAGAATGATGTGGGATTATAAGAAACCAGTCTAGCACAAACATCTGCTCCTCTTTTGCATAATATCTATAGCATCAAACTGTGGTTCTGGTTTACTAGCTGAATGCTGGTCACCTCTCCTCCTCAGGTGCTTTTCTCCTCCTGTATGTGCTGCTGATGCTGGTTGTGGGCATCCCCTTGTTCTTCCTGGAGCTGGCAGCCGGTCAGGCCATCCGACAGGGCAGCATCGGAGTGTGGAAGTACATCTCCCCCAGGCTGGCAGGGATTGGCTACTCCAGCTGTGTGGTGAGATGCTAACTGTTAAATGATTGACTCACCCTCTAATGCTATAAAGGTAGTTCAGTATACTATATTCCAGGCGTCATTTCTGCTTCAGACAGTAACTTCCTGTTTGACAGAACACCTTTTGGCACTGTCTAAAAAAGCACATGACTGGTGGTGTATGTGTAGGCCGAGGGAGCAATAACATATTTATGACATGCTAATGATATTTTAACAGCTACTCCTTAAAAACCAATATAATTTTTCATGAACCTGATCATCGTGTTCTCAAATGTCCTCAGGTGTGTTTCTTCGTGGCTCTCTACTACAATGTGATTCTGGCATGGAGTCTTTTCTACCTTGGGAACTCGTTCCAGTCCCCTCTGCCTTGGGAACAGTGTCCAGAACAGGGGAATGTAACAGGTACACACACCACCTTTAACCGTTGAGACCTGAGGACTTATTAAATGTAAAATATATTAGCTTCATGCTGAATTCAAGAGGAGTAATTGATTGTCTTTTCTCTCGTTACACCAGTAAAAGAATGTGAAAAGAGCTCCCCCACGTCATATTTCTGGTACCGTAAAGCTTTGGATATCACAGACTCGATTGATGAGACGGGCTCTTTCAACATTTACATCGTCTGCTGTCTGCTGGCGGCCTGGACCGTCGTGTGCCTGGGAATGTTCAAGGGTATCAAGACCTCTGTCAAGGTAACTGTGTGGTCTGTTGTGTTGATTTCATTGTCAAGGAAGCTGTGGTATTCTTTGCTTACATTTTAGCAGCTCTCAGATTTTTCTGTAGAATTGTAATAATGAGGACCTTTAAACGCTGAATTTCGTGAACCAGTCAGTTACTAGACGAGTTACAACTTTGAACGTCACAGTTTTAAATGACTGATTGGTATAAGTGCTGTGATATTTCCAGGAAACACGTTTAATTGTTTTGCTTACTAAACACTGTTATTTTGAAATATAGCTTTGCATTAAGTTAGTTTTGATTGCATGGTCAACTTTGGAACCAGCTGAGCATGAACTAACAAAAATATGAAGAGAAGCCCTCAATGAAAAACACTGACATACTGAGAGAGTTGTATCCTGTGCGTGCTACACTGTTTGGGCATTCCCAGTTTGGTCAAATCCCAGTCATGTGTTGGGCTTAGATTTCAGGGTTATTGCGGGTGGAAGAATCTCTCTGGAATGTCTGGCTTAGGTCTTGACCCATTTCAAATGGCCAAGTCCACATTATGTGTTCAAGTACTTGGGTAGTTTTGTAAGTTAGCATTTATGTAACACTGTGTTGCTTGTTTTCTGTAACACATATAAGTAAGTTCAGTCTCTGGCAATAGACATATACATTATAATAAACAGCAGACCTATACAGTAAGTTCTGTCAGGATGGCATTCAACCTGATAGCCAGAAAAAATGGCATTGTAAATTTTTGCAAACCGTGGTTATCTTACATTTGCAAGTCATTATGTAGCTAGTAATGTGTGGTTATGTTTAGGCACAAAAACAATTTGGTCATGGTAAGAAAAAGATCATCTCTTGGCTTTAAGTACCTGGTTTTGGTGGCATGTCCTGGCAGGAAACACAGCAGTGTCTTGATAAAAAAAACAATCACTTTTCGTGGTACTATCTTGGCTGGAAAAACAGTGACAGGTTGCTCCAAAACACCAACGTTTGGTGCCTAAAAAGCTGCCAGAAAAACAGTGATGGGGTTGCTAAATCAGAACAGTTTTTGTTGATTGTTGGTGGGCACCTCACCTCTGTGACTCACTATCCATCCTGCCCTCCACCTCCCGATGACAGCTCAGATACTACGTCACTTTATAAGCATTAATATGATATCTATGTAACATTCATTGTGTGCAGAAACATACAATGCCAATATTTTCTTATGGTGACTGAGCTGTGGCTTTCAGTATTAGGAGCTATTTCTGGTGTTGGTTCATATTAAACTAACAAACAGGAACTGCCATGAACAAACATCCTGTATCAGGTGTGGAAATAACCGTCTACTGTATTTAGTGTTAAAGCTAACATCTGAGGGGATGTTTAATACTGCTAAGGCTGACATCAGGTGTTTCACGCAGTTACTGAGTTAATCATCTCAGATTACAAGGGCCATATGTTCAGTGTATAACAAGCAGCAGGCTTAACACTGAAGATTAGGTGAAACGTCAATTATCTCAGTGGGGGAAACGGGTTGTTATAGCAGCAAACTTAGCAGGATTCAACAGGGAACTTATTACAACACAGTTTATGTTAGCATATGAAATGTGCCATAGCAATTTAAAGTCTAGACGCAACACTATTTTGAGAGTTTATAGTTTCAGTATTGTGACAAATTTGCTGCTGGTAGAAGTTTGCCTTCAGAGGTTTTTACCCGAAAGCTTTCTTGGTTAGGTTTAGGAAAAAAGATCATGGTTTGGGTTAAAATTAAAAGATTTCTGGCAGAATGCCCTGGAGGTGAGCTTCTCCCCTGGGCAGCATATCTCGGACTGAAACAGGATAGGCAGGCGGGACGTATAATAGGTGAGTCTGTTAAAATGCCTTGCGCATAATCTGGAGCTGTCGCAGATACCACTTTCCTCAAAGTGAATAAATCCTCGCCAGCGGGCCTGTAGCCACAGTATTTTGGAGAAATGGGCATGCGTATTAATGAATCTCAGCTCTGTGCGGCTAATAGTTGCAGGTTGATTGATGGGTGGATGTCATATTATTGGTTGAAGTTGCCTGGTCCTGTTTAGTGGCGTTATTTCTGTTAGATTTAGTTGTTTTGGTGAGATCTGGATCCTACGACCCTTTGTGGGTCATTCTGGATGTCTTCCCTTCTTTATGTTTATTTTGGCTGGTGCATTAGTCTTTTGTTAGTAGGCTTTGTTTGAGTAATTTGGTTTGTTTGGCAGTCACCATGCTTGTTTTTCTAACAAAGTGAATGTCTTTTGCTTGATCCTGACTGATTATGATTACGTGATTGTTAGACCCTTTGTCACGAGTCAGTCTAGGGGCCGTAACACTGATGTAAGCACACGTGGTATTTTGTTCTACAAGAAGAAAACATGCTTGAACTTTGATATAATATGAAAAAAAATACATTATCATTATTTCCCGGGACACATGTTGCATAGCTCATTCCATGTCAACTTACGGGAAAAGTCAGTTTAAACAAATAAAAAGCAATAAGTGCATTTACTTATATGGATTCATAATTTGTGAAAAAAATAAATAAATAAATAAAAAAATATGGAGAGTTGTGCCTTTTTAAACCCTTTCAAAACCAACCTGGACTGACTTGTCAGTGTAATAGTTCTTTGTCACTTACTAGGTGATGTATTTCTCCTCCATCTTCCCCTACGTGGTGCTCTTCTGCTTCCTGGTCCGAGGGCTCCTGCTGGATGGGGCCTTGGAGGGAATCACCCACATGTTCTACCCCAAGGTACCTGCACATAAAATGTCTGGTTGAGTGTAGAGGTATATGAATATTTCCCTGACACACCTGTTTTTCCCCTCTGTACATTTCTAGCTGGAGATTTGGGGAGACATACAGGTGTGGCGGCAGGCAGCCACGCAGGTCTTCTTTGCCTTGGGCCTCGGCTTCGGATCCATTATCGCCTACTCCTCCTACAATCCCAAGAACAACAACTGCCACCGTGATGCCTTCACTGTCTCCACTATAAACTTCCTCACATCCGTGCTGGCCACTCTGGTGGTTTTTGCTGTGCTCGGCTTCCGCGCCAAAAACAAGGTCATAGAGTGTGTAGTCAGGTATGTTTAAGCAGAGGTGGGTTATGCATTAAAAGACCCACACTACATGATGACTGAATTCCCTTTGCATCGCACACAAACTTTGTATGCCCCAGAACTTATGTCTTGTTGCATAGTTGTATTTTTACAGTTGTGCTGTGTCTTTCTTCTTTTCTTAGAAATGTGAAGGAGTTAACCGAGCAGTTTCGCAGTAGTAATGTGGAAATAAGCCTGATGCCAAGCTTCGACTATTCTGATCCCAGTTCTGTGGCTCTAGAGGACTACAGAGCCTGGTTTAAACAGTATGGAAATATGGTCCCAGGCAATTTAACAGACTGTGACCTGGAAAAAGAGATGCAGCAGGTGAATATTGAGTTTTTGCTCTCCTTGACTGTTTGTATTTTGCCTACTGTGCATAAAAGCTAAAGCTGGCACTCTTGTTTGTGTTCAGGGTGTGGAGGGCACAGGCCTGGCTTTTATTGTCTTCACAGAGGCCATGTCACTCCTGCCGGGCAGCCCCTTCTGGTCAGCACTCTTCTTCCTCATGCTGCTCAACTTAGGACTCAGCACCATGTTCGGCACTATGGAGGGCATCCTCGCCCCGCTCACGGACCGCTTCAAAACTCTGGCCAACAACAAGACCAAACTCACAAGTAAACACCTTTTTTTTTAACCGTAACCGTTGTTTTTTCTTTTAAGGAGGGGAATCCCAAAACCACAATGTCATATTTTGGTTTTATTGCTGGCCTTAAGCTCAGGTGGCATTTTAACAGCTAAGATTCTGTAGACTTAGATTCAGGTTTTAAAATCAAAGGAAGGTGGACCAAACAACCTTTTGCACATTGCTCTTTAAACAGTGTCCTTATCAAAAATGTGAATCGTATGTTTACCATTAAAGATACAGCAGGGATTGTTCATCTAAGAAAACAAAAAAACCCTTTTTGTCATCGCTGAAACTGTCACTAAATCCTAGCAGTAGAACATGAGATAGATAATCTGTGGAAAAATCATGCTCCTTTGCTCCTAGATGGAGTGATTGCTCTGGTTGTTTTTTGTTCAGGTGTGGTGGATTTTTGCAAATGCCATTATTCCCACTAGGAGGAGCCAGAGGAACCAGAATTTTTTTTTCAGATTATCTGTCCCATAAACCCTGTTTCCACCCAACACTTTCGGTATGTAACCTTTGGAACCAAAATTACCCTTCAGACATGGTACCTAGACCTTAGTGTTTCCACCGCAAACAGTACTCTTAAATGTGGGCGAGGCTGCACGCCGACATTTTCAGAACAAAATAAGCCAGGCTGCAGTGAGAGTCTCTCTCCATGGGATATTTAACAATAGCGCATTTGTGTATTTGGTACTTCTAGGGCAAGCTCGGTAGTTTGGTGTTGCTGGAGCCAGACGCCACCCGACCCTTTTTTTTTTTTTTTTTTTTTTTTTTTTTTT
>JAPZEB010000014.1:17873954-17891439 GCA_029783705.1 Chaetodon striatus | reverse complement strand
CTATGTAAACATGGACAACCCGGTGAAAAATATTACTTCACTACCAAGGTTGGAACTGAAATCTAAGGAGGAATATAAACGACCAGTCACAAAAGTGAAACAAAATGGGTGTCACATTGAGGATGGCTGCTTATGCTCAACCTTCTGTCTACTCTTATTTATCAACATCAATCCCAAATAGTTTGATTGTATGAAAATAAAGGTTAGACAGGCACGTTGTTTGATTTTGTGATTGGCTAAATGGTGCATCACCTTAAATGTTTCTGCTGCAAGGAGTGAAGAGACAGCATTATCTCCTTTGCTTTCATAAAGTATTGTCCAGTGTACCCTGTGCTAAAGGAGACAACAAAGAACACATTTAAGTGCCCTTTCTTAACATTTAGAGCAGGGATACCCAACTTGATTTTCCCATGGGGCACTTTTGCAAAATGACAGGGGGTCAGGGGCCACTTCATAAACAAACATTCCTGATATTTATATATAATAAATTGATTGCCTGTTTTCAACCTTTTGACGTCTGCAGTCCTTACTCATCTTTGCAAGAGGCAAACCCAGTTGCAGCCCAGTACAGGTCAGGTGTATGCAAGGTCATTTCTAGGATTTGAGGACATTCAAGGCTTAGCCTAGACCTCTGTCAGGGGGTCACAGGGATCCTCCCCTGGCACTTTTTTTCGATTATTTTTAATGCACTCTGGTACCTTTTTTACATTAAAATAACAAAAAAAAAAAAACCCTCCAAGTGTGAATCAACTTATTTTCACTGTAAATTACAAAAATGTTGGCAGCTCCTCAACATCTTACATTCGGACCACGGGCCATAAGTAGAGTTTCACTGATTTGGAGAATTTGAAAAGGTCTCATTACAGGCTGCCACTTAGACACTTCCGGGTCATTTCACTCAGTTAGGAACCTTCCTAAGCAAAAAAAGAACTATTCAACTGCAACCGAGCGTTCAGTTTCAACAGGTCCCTGGAGGTTTAAACACACACCTCCAGTCCTCTGTCAAAACATGAATTAGTCACAGTGTTAGTTTGGTTCTCATTAGGATTGGTCTCATGATGCAGAGAAGATTTACTGTGACCATTTACCACACTCATGCATAAAACAACAGATGAGGTATTCAAACATGGCGGCTCATTTAAATCAATAACAGCAGCTCATCCAGCAAATGCAACTAAAAAAAGGAGTTATCTGTTAAACCCTACTGTAATGCCATTGGCTCATGCCTTATCACTTGTCGTTGGCTCTGAGTGGTCGACACACAATATGTGGAAACAGCTCTCGTTGGCTTTAAAGGTGATATACCCAGCACTCGTCTTGGCTGGGATTGCCTGAACATGGCTCCTACCTCTGATGTCACAAGTAAACATGGAGGTGGAGGCTGCAATAACAGTGCTAACAGTGCTAACCATGGCAACAGTGCTGATAGAGCTAATGGTGTCATAAGTCCAGTGGGTAGAATTTAGGGGTATATATTGGTAGAAATGGAATATAGTATCAATAATTCTATTTTCATTGTATCGTCACCTGAAATCAGAATGAGTCATTTATATCTACATATGGAGCAGGTCCTCTTCCATGGAGTCCACCATGTTGTTCTACAGTGGCCCAGAATGGACAAACCAAACACTGGCTCTAGATAGGGTCATTCGCATTTTCACATTCGCCACTATAGTTCTCCTACATGCTTGGCACATGGGAGAAATTTCAGTTGCTTGCAATCTGCAACCTCACAGCTAGATGCCATTAAATCTTAAACACTGCGCTACCACAATGCTGCTGTCCTGACCCACAGTGGTAGGACGGCGTTAGCAGCTGTGCAGAGTAGCAGGGAATAGCTAGCCTGTGGGACATGAAAGAAGGGACTTACATTCACTAACATGTACACATGGATGGCCTGGCTACCAAAACAAAGAACAGAGAAGCTTGGATTAAAACACACACAGAGGGACTTCATTCTTTACTCAGGACATGTCATTACTCCATTACATTTTTACATAACATATTGTTTGCTTTTATATTAATGTTCAAAATTTCTTATATAGAACCTTTAAATGTACTGTCCTGAATAATTTAAGATGTGATAAGTTATTTTTGTGCATTTTTATTCTTAGCTTTACAGCAATTTTGTCATTGTTATCATGTTGCTGTAATGGTTTCCTTCTAGGGTGTCAGGTGACCTTCAATTTTGTCTTTGGCTCAGTTCACCATAAAACACTTAGATCATGTTGTGAAACTTCAGTGCTTGTTCCTGAGGAAGTAATAAATATCTGTCAGTTTCTATATGATGTAAATCTCACATACAGTATTCAGTCTATGTTTGCTCTTTACAGTACAGATTTTCAGCTCAACCATGATGAATGTTCACAGTGGCCACTGTGGGAACACTGTTATTAACAGTGCACCCAAGTGGCTCCGTCAACTATGAATCATAATGCACTTAAATGTGGTTCAGTTCTCGCCCAGGATCCCAGTCCCATTTTATCTTTTTCTGTCCTGCACGACCAGCTGTCAAATAACGCAGTCTATAAAATACACCTCCACCCCCGAATTGGAGCGTCATTCATGCTCTGCACAGTTGTTTGTTGAATTTTAGTTTAAAGCTGCAGGACTGCAAGGACTGATATATGCTCTCATGTACTGTGCGCATCTCTTAACAATGATTGTAAAACAAAATTAAACAGACAAAGGCAATAGGGATATTTGTTTTAAACTTTTATATGTAGGTATGAAAATCTAAACATGTATATTAAATAACCCTGTGATATAACAGGGGCTCTGTGCTCCATCATCTGGACCTGCAGTGCTTGGGTCTGATCTGAGAACTCAGCATTGCACATGTTTAATAGATGATCTGCTGAGTTTAGATACATATTTGATGCCTGTTAGACGGGAGGCTGGCAGAGGTCACAGATTCTCAGGGTTTCTCAGCAAGCCATATGAATATAGGTTATAGACAGGTGCAGAACAAGAGCAGAGCAGTTAACCTTGTTTGGTAGGAGAAAAGACGCATGGATGCACCGAGCTGAGACATGTTTTTTTACTCACACTGTTTTCCTCACTGACTGCCAGTTCTTTCAGGAGATGACTCCCTGCAACAGAAAAACAGCCAATATATTAACACCTTGAGAAGACAGGATAAGTCAAAGTTATGTCAGCAAGCTCCAGTTGTGGTAGGCTGACAGATAACTGCTGACTGCCTCCTGTTAAGACGCTAGTGTTACCAGTCAAGTTGACAGTGAGAAAGATTGTCTGAACATCTTTATCAAGCCAAGCTGTCAGTCTACAAGCCCTTCAGAACAGGATCAGTTTTCACTGCAGCAATCAGAGTACAGGAAACCTCGGACTGACTGATTGTTGGGACATCTAAGAGTAAACTAAATATAAAGTATTTTCTTTTTGAGGGCTCATTAACTGTTATAGTTGATGTGCTATTTCCTGGCACTTGAAACATTTTTAAATAGCTGTTTAATTAAAAATGGATCAGCTGACAGAACACTGACTCCTTGTTTTTCTCACATGTCTAGTGTGTTTTGATGTGTATTATCAAGGTTGTTTCTGTGGCAAGCTATTTTGATAGGGAAAGTGTTGCTATACAATGTTGTAAAGGGATGTTTCAACCATTGAGCATATATAAAGATGGAAGACATGACAGCTCTCCAAAAGTGAAGCCAAAACATCTTGATTGCCCCCTGGTGGCTGGCTGCAGTATAGGTCATAAACCCCACCCCCTCTATGTTAGCAGAAAGTACACGACAAATAGGTCTCTGTTATTTTACATAGTTCTTATTACTCTGATCATGTTCAAGTGCTCATTTTTATGATTAGTTTGGTTTTAATTACACAGTGACGTGAGTGAAGGGGTGAATACAACATTCACTTCCTGTGGCAAAGCAAATTCGCATCTTCGCATTGGATGGAGTTCAACTTTGGTGAACTTTTGCCGGCGAAGTTGTTGCCTCAACTAATAGCTTAGGAGTTTCTGTGGAGGAGACATTGATTGTTGCCGATATTGTTTGTCTAGCCGATATTGTACGATATTTTCTTATAAATAATACAAACTGCCCCATGTGAGACATGCTGCCTGCCAGGCAGTGAGTCAGGCATGCAATGTAAGAAAAATGAAAATGTACCAATGACTTCATATTTTGCTGTATTAATTAGCAAGCTAGCTAACATTAGCTAGCAAGCTAGCTTTCTGTGTGCTTTGCATCCGGCACAAAAAAAGAGTGTGACTACATGATTGACAGCTCTGTGTGTGTCAGTCTGCGTGCCTGCGATTAGTGGTGCTGCTTGAGATTAGGTTGGACCGGTATATGGGTGGGAATTCCATACTGCAGCTCCACTTCTCAATTGCTACTGTGCAGACTCTCTCACCAGTGCAAGATGGCAGTGCCCATATCTAGGATATTTTGGCTTCCTTTTTATATGGTGGGGGGAAGTGGAGACGTGTCGTCCATCTTTCTTTACAATCTATGGTTTCAACTGATAGATAGGGCAAACCTTCACATCAAACCATCGCAAGCTGACAGAAGTGATATACAAATATTTTGGCTTCAAAGTTTAACTATAAAAAAAACATTTTTAAGGAAACAGATTAAAAAACGCTTCCTTTTTCACAATTTAGTGGATGTACATTTCTGTTACAGGACCGATCAAATGACTAAATCTAAACTGCATTTTACATATTACATTTTCTATTCACCTTTTGGGGTGTTTTCCAATCCCTTCTTCACAGAGCTCTTGAGAAGAAGCAGGAAAATGGAGAAACCATCGAGCTGTCGGCGGAGGGCCGGCCGGAGCTGGTGGAGGAGAAGGAGATGCCCGTGGTGGACTGCACGTGCTTCGGCCTGCCCAGGCGCTACATCATCGCCATCCTCTCTGGCATCGGCTTCTGCATCTCCTTTGGTATCCGATGTAATTTGGGCGTGGCCATTGTCAGCATGGTCAACAGCCACACCATCTTCAGAGACAACAAGGAGGTCATAGTGGTGAGTGGCGGTGGATGAGGTGGGAAGTCTGTAACAGCAAGGCAAAAATATGATGTTTGTTTCTAGATTACTTATGTATAAGTGTTCAGTGAACGCACACTAAATGGCCAAAAGTATGTGGATTCCTATTTTGTGACTTTTGTGCACTGGGACTGGTTTTTATGATTTGGGATAGACACCTTGATTCCAACTATGGGAAATCTTAAGTCTATCGTCTATGATGAGATTATTGACATGGTGCACTCCAAACTTTGCAAAGTGAGATCCGTTAAGAAATGTTTTTCCAAGTTTGCAGTGTCAACACTTTATGTTACAAATCTCTGTTGATGGTGTAAATGGTCACGTCAAACAAAGGAGTGTGTCATCTTCAAGAAATATCTAACCCACAAAATGATCATGTGTATATCAATAACTCACCCTGTGTTACGTTGAATTTGTGAAAAAAAAGACTTAGTTTTTCTTGTGAACGATTTGAAATAAAGGGCGATGCATTTAACAACAACAAAACTATATCAAAACATCCGTTTACAAACTCACACAACTTCCAAGCCTCATTTATCCAGTCACACTCAATGCTTCCCAAACATTTTAGTAAAACCTTACTATTTAAAACTCATGCCACTGAGCAGAGTTCAAATGGACACACATGCCCAGGCGACTATTTATGTGGGAGTGTTTTAAATAGCAAGGTTTTAGCAAAAATGCATGTGTTTGGTAAGTTCTGGGCATACGACTAGATAAATGATACTTGAATTGTTCTGCACAAGTTGCATTACAGTTTGTAAATGGATGATTTGATATAGTTTTGCTGTTGTTAAACATGGTCCCAGTTTACTTCAGTTAATGAAGAATGTTCACCTTTTTTTATTCTCCATTTATCATGAAGGAATGGGGAAAAAAACAAGTACTTGATATATCAATGGTGATTTTGTGGGTGAAGTATTACTTAAGTCTGTAAGTCAACGTTACAGTCAGTGGGGTGACTCACCCCTGGTTAAAGGTCTGACACTGCTAGGTGATGTAAAGGAATACTGGTGATAAGCCCTAGGGGGACCACTAATGGGTCCCGTCAGCTCTCTTGTCAGTTGTTCTACTCTGGTAGATAAAATATCACCTCTATATATTTCACTTTGACTCTACTTCAAGTTTATGTGCAGACTGATAACTGTTTGTCTCCCTGTGTGTGCCCACAGAAAGCTCAGTTTGACTGGGATCCAGAAACAGTGGGAATGATCCATGGGTCCTTCTTCTGGGGATACATCGTAACCCAAATCCCAGGAGGGTTTATCTGTCAAAAGTTTGCAGCAAACAGGTCTGTTAATCCACTAATTATGGTATGCTAGGGGTAGGGATAAGTGCACATCATTTTATACATGCTGAATGTGTCTTCCTGTCTTTATCCTTTCCCCTTCCAGAGTGTTTGGCTTTGCTATAGTGGCCACGTCTTGCCTGAATATGCTCATCCCCTCAGCAGCACGGATGCACTTTGGCTGTGTTATCATTGTCAGAATATTTCAAGGACTTGTGGAGGTGCTTGACTCTATAGCTTGCTCTTAAACACAAGAAATATGTAACAAGAAGGATTTTCTTTATATTTTATTTCAAACATTTATCTTTGTGTAATTTCTTTCCTACCCTGCAGGGGGTTTCATATCCGGCCTGTCATGGTATTTGGGCAAAATGGGCACCACCTCTTGAAAGAAGTCGCCTGGCCACGACAGCGTTTTGTGGTGAGTCTATTATCATTACAGTTGTTTTACTCTTTCTTTAAACAATAGATGTTTAAAGAATTTGATGTACCCCATATTAACGGTAAAGCGATTAGTCAATTAATCAATTTGCTGATTTAAAGAACAGTATTCTGCAACTATTCTTCCAAGCAAAAATGTCGAACATTTATTGGTTGCAACTTGTGAAATGTGAGAAGTTGCAGCTTTTATATGACTGTATGACTGTAAATAAAATATCATTTGGTTTTGGACTGTTGATCAAACAACAGATGCACCTTTTCACTTTTTGTCTTACATGTTATAGACAAGTAAGTGACAAAATAAGAGGCAGATTAATTGAAATGAATTTAAATGCAGCCCTAAACAAAATCTTTCTCTTCTTTTTAAGGTTCTTATGCTGGTGCTGTGATTGCCATGCCATTAGCTGGAATCTTAGTCCAGTACTCAGGATGGTCATCAGTTTTCTACGTCTACGGTAAGAGACCCTTGAACTTTAGGCTGGAGGTAAACAAAATCAAATAGAAAGACACTACACACTGGGGCTATTTTCTTCATACCGGACTATAACTCGGGAAACTTCTCAGTGTCTTTATAAGTACTGGCTACAGAAAAACCCAGTTCCACATAGTAGTGAAACTTCTCCAATCAAACAATGCCTGCATTTGATTCTTTTTGCTCTGGGGTCTAATCCTGGACCGTCCAAACTCCCCACCAGATCCGCAACTCTTTATTGCTGCCATCTCTGGAGCTGCTCTCCTTTTGGTGAATAGTCAGCTCAATGTCTGCCCAGTTAGCTTGAGCTAAAACAGCAGCTAACATCCGACAGCATGCCATTTTAAACAGTCCAAACAAACTCACAACACCAAAATGGCTCAAATCTGTCGTTAAACCCGGTAATAACCATGGTTTAACGTTAGCCGTGTAATGCTAACAGTTAGCCCTGTCACTGTGTGTGTGCAGGCGGACTATCACCAACTGTCCCAGGCGCGGAGTTTACACTCCCACAGTAGCAGCTACAGCCAATACAGTCTGTGGTGTAGTGAAGTTAAGTGTATTGCGTTTGACAGAGTTGGCAGTTAAGTGCACCAAGACGCCACCAAAACGTTTGAAAGTATAGCTATACTACACTTCACTCCATTTACATTATGGGTATTAAATTAAGTACTCTTTTGGTATTGGTAACATTTTAAGGGTACTGGTATAGGTAACGTCATTTTTTTTTCATGATACCCTGCCCTTGTTTTCGTATTGAAACACAATACAATGTGACAATGTGTTGCCATAGTAAACATGACAACAGGGTCCTACAGTAATCTATTGGTTACTGAAAACAGTGAATATACAAAACAAAAATTTAAATAAACCAGTTTTTTTTTTTTGTTTTTTTTTACTCACATTTTTTTTATAGGTTTAGGTTAAAAATCTAAGACTTTATATATGTATTTATGTCGAAGTTGGTCACAAATTTATTAAAATCAGTGTAAAATCAAGATAATGAGTCCACCCGACAGGTGTGGTGGCATATCAACATCCTAATTTAACAGCATCATTACCACACAGGTGCACCTTGGGATGGTCACAATAAAAGGCCACTCTAAAATGTGCAATTTTATTTAAAAAAAAAAAAAGAACAAAAAGACCTTTATTAGGATTTAATACGACTAGTGCTACAGAAATTATTTTTTGATCACATTTACCCAAAAGAACCAGTTTCTGTTGTGACACCATTTGTCTCATGCAGTGCGACACATTTGCTTCACATAGAGTTGATCAGGTTGTTGATTGTGGCCTGTGGGATGTTGGCCCACTCCTCCTCAATGGCTGTGTGAAGTTACTGGATATTGGCAGGAACTGGAACATGCTGTCGTACACACCAATCCAGAGCATCCAAAACATGCTCAATGGGTGATGTGTCTCGTGAGTAAGCAGGCCATGTAAGAACTGGGATGTTTTCAGCTTCCACAAATTGTGCCCTTACAACATGAGGCCTTGCATTATCGTGCTGCAACATGAGGTCAATGAATGACATGACAATGGGTCTCAGGATCTCATCACAGTATCTCTGCGCATTCAAACTGCCATTATTAGGACCCTGATGAGGATGACGAGGATGCACATGAGCTTCCCTGAGACTGTTTCTGAAACTTTGTGCAGAAATTCTCCAGTTGTGAAAATCAATTGCTGCATCAGCTGTTCAAGTGGCTGGTCTCAGACAATCTTGCAGGTAGAGAATCTGGATGTGGAGGTCTTGAGCTGGTGTGGTTACCCATGCTCTGTGGTTGTGAGGCTGGTTGGATGTACTGCCAAATTCATGGAAACAACACTGGAGAGAACTGATGGTGGTGAAATGACCATTCAGTTGATGGGCCACAGCTCTGGACATTTTTGCAATAGACATGCCAATGGCACGCTCCCTCAAAACTTCAGACATCTGTGGTATTGTGTTGTGTGATCTAACCACATATTTTAGAGTGGCCCTTTTATTGTGACCATCCCAAGTCACACCTGTGTAGTAATGATGCTGTTTAATCAGCTCCTTGATATGCCACAACTGTCAGGTATCTTTGAAAAGGAGAAGTGTTCACCAACACAAATTCTAAAACATGTACAACAGAAATTTGAGAGAAATGATCTGTTAAGTGCATAAAAAATATTTTATTTAACTCAAACCTGTGAAAAATGGGAGCAAAAACAAAAGTGTGTTAAGGTTTTTGTTCAGTGTTTATCAAAAGGAAAGGAATTTCAATAGTTGTGTAGACACACTGATCTCTGTGCACAACATACAGTAACACCCCAACTGCTGACACAAACTGAAAGTACAAGGACGAGTAAACAAAAAACAAAAAAGAAAAAAAAAAACATCAACCGCTAAGTACAAATTCAACATTTAATCCTAGTTCATACCGAGGCAGCAGCTACAGTCAAGGTGTCTCCTTCGCAGCTTGTTCTTTCTGACCTTCCTCTCCAGTTTTGACACTTACATTACTCCTTCTCTTTTCCCTGCCTGCCTGCCTTCCTCCCACCCAGGAACTTTTGGGGTCATGTGGTATTGCTTCTGGATCCTGGTGTCCTATGAAAGTCCAGCAGCCCATCCCACCATCACTGAGGAGGAGAGAAAATATATTGAGGAGAGCATTGGAGAGTCGGCCCAACATACAGTAACGGTGAGTACATGCTGTGAATTTCTGTATGACATCACATTGGCTGACAGTACTGATGTAGCGTGTCCTGTCATTTACATTTCCTTCAACAAAATCTAAAGAGTTTGCTATATCACTTGTTTTGTTTTATGTAAAATGTTAATATAAGGGCAAGCAGATTTAAAAAAGAGAGGAGAGATAGTATAAAAGCAAAGTGGTAACAGGGGAAATTAGCATTGTTGAAAGAACGAGCCAAACCTCTGTGTAGTGTGGCCTGTGGTGAGCCTCCATGCAAGATCTATGTAAAGCCACTGTGGCCACCCTGAGCTGTGGCCTTTTGTTCTGTGGCAAAGTGCAGGCAAATTAATAGTTTAACTTTTAGCGTTATCTTGGGGCCAGAGAATACCTGCAGTCTATCTTAAATCTATCTAAACTTTATCATGAGCTGATGCTAATAATAGTAGAGTAAAATAATATTAGTGGTAACCTCTGCTCATTTGTGTCCGCATTCATGCATTCAAGTAAAACTAACCCCTCCACCAGGTACAGAATTTCACTACAAAATTAGTAAAACAAGTAAACCATTCTTCTGTGTTACAGAAATTCAACACACCATGGAGGTCCTTCTTTACGTCCATGCCGGTGTACGCCATCATCGTGGCTAATTTCTGCAGAAGCTGGACATTCTATTTGCTTCTCATCAGCCAGCCTGCATACTTCGAGGAAGTGTTTGGTTTCGAGATTAGCAAGGTAACAGAAACTAAGTGTGGGTATATGTGCGGTGTACTACATCTGGCAAAAGTTTCCACACAAGTACAATAACATGATACTGAGTCAAAGCTTAAGAACGTCTTCTCTCCGGGTTTATTCCAGGTGACTACAGTCTGTCCCCAGCGGTGTCAAATCTGCCACATAAAAATATAACTTTTCTCTCTTATCTAGGTGGGCATAGTTTCTGCACTTCCCCACCTCGTCATGACCATCATCGTGCCCATCGGGGGCCAGATTGCTGACTACTTGCGCTCGAATCAAATCATGACCACCACTAATGTCAGGAAGCTTATGAACTGTGGAGGTAAGAAAGAGCTCAAATAAAGGGAAGGCAAAATTAGAATAGCAGAAAATGAAATTGTTGCTATGGCCATAACAGCCGGTCTTTTTCTTCTACGACATCAAACTGTGGTCATGTTAATATACACTCTGATATAAAATGCCATTTACAGCCTTCCCTTGATTAATAAATGTCTCTCTAAGTGCCATATTTTTCACAAGATGTCAGGTTCTGTCACATGAACCTGCAAAACTGCACAGTCTCTCACTGGCTGATTACTGGGTTAACTACAGTATTTAGTCAGCTGTGGTGAGAAAACATTTGCTTCATAAGGGAAATGATGACTCACTGTAAAGCAGAGGCCCTGCCTCTGTCTGCTATTTTTGAACTACAGAGAGAAATCAATAGCAAAGTGAAATGGAGAAGCATGCAGGGTACATATCACTTTGAGGGAAGCTGTCAGTATGAGTGAAACTTTAAATTGCAGCTCAGTCAACAGCCTTTTATGAAAAGGGAAAGGAGAAAGACGTGACAAAAAAATGCCTCCAGCTGACTTAAATGAGCAACTTGCATTGAGGCTTCATGTTTTCCATTAACACACTAGACTCATTCTTTGTTTCTATTCTATGTCACTTGTCTACATCAGGGTTTGGGATGGAGGCAACCCTGCTGCTGGTGGTGGGATTCTCTCATACAAAAGGTGTGGCCATTTCATTCCTGGTCCTGGCTGTGGGGTTCTCTGGCTTTGCCATTTCAGGTGAATTTAGAAAAAACAAAATGGCTCAGTACACATTTTGTTGACTCAACACTGACATAAATATCCATAACTTTTAAACCTTTTGCCCTCAAATATTTAAGTAGGATTTGTTATCATCATTTACGTGCATATGTTGTATTTATCCTACTTCATAAGGTTTCAATGTCAACCACCTGGACATTGCACCGCGCTATGCTAGTATCCTCATGGGTATCTCCAATGGTGTGGGCACCTTATCTGGTATGGTTTGCCCACTTATTGTTGGTGCCATGACGAAGCATAAGGTGAGAACTTGTATTGTAAAATACACGCTCAAACACATTTCTCTTCTTATTTTGTTGTCTGATGGTGTGTTTTTGTTTTTACCATGGATTATTTTATGTTGCATGTCCTCGAGTGCACCTCCGAATGGTTTAGGTCATGGAAAATGTTTGCAAAACAGAAGCAGAGGTGTCACTTCCTCAGGAAGACCTCTTTTCAGTTTTACCAGTCTGCATGTCTAATAGTCATACATACAGACATTTATTTTAATTTTTCACTGCTAGTTGAAGTGGAAAGTGGAAATGGTCGATTTTACTAAAATAATTCAAAAATTGTGACGTGATTTTTTTTCCTTGTGTCTGTACTGAACAATCACATTCCCTTAAGTCTGGAATATGATTTGTGAGCCGGGGCATCTCTGTAGCACCACAGTGCTTCATTTATAATGGTTTGTTGTTACACATTCATCAAAAAATTGCAGCCCCTGTGATCTGGATATTGCTGTTGGCCATTTTGCAGTAATAATAATATTCGATTAATTGTGCAGCCCTAGTTTGAGCATCAACTTTTATGGACTGATGTAAAAGAGTTTAAGCATGTTTATTGAACATAATATATGTGCAAGCCTCCCTTTAATTGGTTTGTTGTGTTTAGCTACAATAAAAACATACTTTTTCATGTTTATAACCTCTCTTCTCCTTTCTCTCCTTTGATAGACACGAGAGGAGTGGCAAGGAGTGTTTCTTATTGCTTCACTTGTTCATTATGGAGGTGTTATATTCTATGGTGTGTACATTTCCCTCCTAATTTCCCCTCTTTCTTCTAGAGCATTAGGATGTTCAAATCTGCAAAAATCTGTGCGTTGTTTTTCATACAGTCTTCTGCAGATTGGTTGTCATAAGTCTAAATACTGCACAAAAACTCTGTATCTTACGGATTATCATGTTTCTGGGCTACAGGCCTCTTTGCATCTGGAGAAAAGCAACCTTGGGCGGAGCCGGAGGAGCAGAGTGATGAGAAATGTGGCATCCTGGATGAGGATGAGCTTGCAAACGAGACGGAGGAGCTATATCGCACAAGTGGCGGGGCAGGCTACGGAGCCATGAACCAGGGAACGGATCCCAATGGAGCCGGGGGCATGGGAGGAGGAGGCTGGGTCTCAGATTGGGACAAAACTGAGGAGTATGTGCAACCAGCCGGAACCAATAATTACCTGTATGGAGGAGAGGGGGACCGAGAGTTAACATAAAACCAGCAGATCCTCTGCACATAGCCTTTAGTGAGGCAGAAACATTACATGAAAAGTGTGAAGTTTCACCTGATGGCATGAAGAACTTTGAAAGTGTGGATTTAAAATGCAGGAGGGGACCACTTTCAGCAAGTCTGACTGTATTATCATTACTGAACTGATTTCAAAGAGACTCCACAGTGGAGGTGAAGACATTAGTAAATGTAAAATGTGTGTTTGTGTGTGCAATTGTGTACCTTGTGTGACAGACGATCTAAGTAAGAGTGTTTTAGGCCTGGTGTGGCTTTCGTTGATGTTTATTCACTGTAATAACTGTAGAAATTTATATATTATCTGACAGTATTTCATTTGTATGCCTCTCACTTATATTTGAATCATTACAAATCTTTAGGCACACATTGGTCAAATGCGCACCCCTGTTGTTGCGTGAAAACCTATTGAGTATGATGAATTGGTTTTTAAAACATTTTTCAAGGATTATACCCTTCCATTTAAGTTAAAAAGGCTGGACCTACAAGGTTTTCACAATGTTATGAAAGCTTTTTTTCCCCCTAAAAGCAATGTTAAGTTTTGTCCTTGATGTGCACACTTTAAAGAAAAAGCCTGTTACTTGTGCCAATACAACAAAATATTTTGCTCTGTAGTATTGGTTTTTTCATCCACTAAGACAATAATTGAACACCTGCAAATATTACTGTACACAGCTTTCTGTGAAGCCTAAATAGCCCATGCTCATATTTTTAGATGCAGCATTTTGATTCCCTTGTGCAGAAATGTTTTATGTACTAGGCCTCAAACCTGTCTGCCTGCCGATAAACTGGGGAATAACAATGCCTCATATAGGACTAGAAGGAATGTAATATGCAGGGTACTTCAGAGACACTTTTGTCAGGTCACTTTGAGAGTGTTTTCTTCAGAATCAAACATCAGAATTTTGTTAAATATGCTTTTCTTGTAATATATGCTTCATTGATGTTATTCTATTATGTTAGTGTTGTGTTCAGGCAAGTCATGCTCATCTGGAGAAGTACTTTGCTGTCAGTATACGACCTAAGAGCCCCCACACATGCCAGTCTTTGCTCTTTGTCGCAGTGTCAAGGCACAAAAAATACACGGCCAAGACTGTTGTGTGGTGCCTGTTATGTAACATATGGTAAAATTAAAATCTGTGCAAATAAAATAAGAATGTTAGTCCCATGGAGCCGTCATGTAGATCTCAGTCCATCTCATTTAAAGGTGAACTTGCTTTATTTATTAGTGCAAGCTGAAGATATGATCGGTAAATAAAAGATCAGTTAAAAGGCTGATAATGGACAACAAAACAATGACACTTCACTGTACATGAGCAATTTGTTTTACTTTTGTTAGTAGACATTTTAGTGTACCTAGCAAGCTCCAGAATTAAGGTTTAAGATTAAAAAAAATATCCATTTTAGATCATGGAGTTCTCCAGTAGACTAAATATTAAATTTTAGGGTTTTTACTATTTTTGTCATTTTTCATTCTTGTTAAATGTTTTGTTCTGTATTGTCAACTAAAACTGTATCTGTAAAAAAAACATGTACATGTGGAATATATTGTATAATAAAACCTAGAGGTGATCATTCCTTTACAATAATTATAGATATACATGGCAGTTTATGCTAATGCATCACTCTCATTTTTATGCTATAATGTTTATTAGGAGGTGCATTAACTATCCTGATAAAAAACAGATGATTACAGCTGAGTGTCACATTTTTAATCAGCTTTTTTTTTTTTTTAATTACAGCACCTGATTTGCCTTGAAGAGCCAACTTTCCTCTGCCTCATGCATGATTCAGGCACTACTAATGCAAATACTTTGGATACAGTGGTTTCATGTTACTCATAATGTTGTCCTCCTGTCCAGACAGGGTATTGATCACCGAGCTAAAGTATAAGAGCATGGAAATGAAGATGAAAAATAGATTTTGATAGCACCACCAGAACAGGGGACTGACTAGTTTTCCTCAGCCTCAGAAGCACTGAGGCTCAGAGATTCACCCTCAGTGTCCTGCTCTGCTCTCTAAAATCAACAGGATTATCCTGCATCCATCTGCCAGTGAGAGAAGTGGAGCTACCTGGATGTAACTCCAGTTCTTTTAACAGGCTTTGCTATTGGTTTACCTCACCAAGGCTCTGACTCAGCACCCTGAGACTGGGCTTTGTACCCCCCGTCCAATCAGGACGTAGAAACCACACACTATGAAACACCAGAGCACCTGCTGTTCAACTCCCTTCTGAATTCAGCAACTGGAATAACACAGGGGCCAGCTGGGCCTGGAGCTGGAGAGCTATGCACATACTCATACAGTGACATCTAGGTAAATACTATTTTTATTTTGTACATACTACACCCACGAACAGGCTTTGCTATTGGTAATCAGCTGAGGGGAAGGGCATCAGAGATGTGGTATACTCCCAGCCGGGCCCAAATCCGACCACAAACAATCCAGACCCACCTGCTGAATGGGCAAAAGACATCAAGTGGAGCTGCGTAGGGGTCCCACAACTTATCCACTCCAGGCTAGAAGCTGAAAATGACCGAAAGGCATCAGTCTGACCCAGATGGTGCCTCCATAGAAGCACCAAGTCCTCTTGGTGGAGTGCGCCCCCCGGAGGAGTGCGACCCTTTACCTCCTAGCTCCAGTCCAAGAATGGCTGAGGTGAACTTGGTGGTAGTGGGAAACCCACCCAAGTCATACTGCCTTGTGGGGTCAACCAGGTAAGACCCAAAAGGCAAAATCCCTCTGGGCTAAACATGAATCTGGAGCCTGTGCTGTTTGTTGAGGTTCGGTTATAGCTTCAACTGTGCAAACCATTGCTGCAATAGCTCAAGGCACACCACCAAGGCAACTGGTGGCTGCAGCCAAGGCAACAGAAGCAGGCAAATAGCAATCTGAGGTAACAGTGAGTAGCAGATGGCACAAAGCTTGCTGGTGGTCAGAGAACAAAACTGTTGAGCAATTGAGTGTGATTGGAGACTGCGAGTGTAGATCTATGCTCTCAGTTAGCTGAGTGAAAAAGAAAGATTTAACATTGGGTGCCCTGGTGCTTTGTAGTGTGTGGCTGCTACTTCCTGTTTCTTGGGTATGTGCGAATTTGTCTTAGGGTGCCAATGAGAAGGCTCTGCTGAAGTCTCGATGGGTTACACCAAGCAAAGCCCATTATACGGTGTAACACATATGAAAGCGAAGGAGTTTTGAAATCCCATGATGGTCTACATTAAGTGCTGTTTTAGGGATGTTGCCTCCATTTTGAAAATACTAAAATAGGCTCTTATTTAACCCTAAAAATAAAGGAAAACATACTGAATATCATCATTAAACAAACACTGTGTAAGATTTAGAGGGACCTAGAAGCATCCAGTGGTGAAGATTGCAGATTGCAAAAAGCTGAAACTTGCCCCACTTAGAATTCCCTCAGTGTTCATTGTTCCAGAGGTTCTTATTGGGGGCCAAATTATCAGCAGAGGTCTCTTCCTCCCCAAAACTAACAGACCCTGTGAGTCAAACAAGTGGAAACACAGATTAAAGCAGTTTCACATAAAATGTTTTTCCAATGCTGCTCATCACAGAGGGGCTGCTAATTACGGTGGCAGATGCCAAAATGCAAATGGCCCCATCTAGAGCCAGTGTTTGGTTTGTTGTCCTGGGCTACTGGTGCAACATGGCAGACTCCATGGACGAGGACCTACGCCCTACATAGACATAAACAGCTCAATGTAAGGTAATGAAACCACAGCAATTCTTATTTTCAGGTGATTATACACCAAAGAAAACATACTTATTGAATTATATTAAATTTGTGCCAATATATCCTCCAAATCACTGGACCTTTAAATATCTGCTGTAAGCACGGTGAGTCTATAAACACTGTTGCACTAATACTGACCTTAAAAAACCCATAAAGCACGCTGTCACCATTAAAAAAATCTTTTAAAGAAAATATTACTGGTCCATGCTCCACTAAAACCTATTGCCTTTATAGTGTTATGTGGTGGCAAAAATGGTTTTGTCAAACAATTTAATGATTTAAAGAAAAAGTCTCAACACGTCAGCTGTCTTTCTAGAGTTTAATAAGCATTCGAATGGAGTCATACACGGAAACAACTGCACTCAACAGTGTGTCAGCGAGCAGACTGAAGATGTCCTTCAGTTTCCAGTCTTTATACGTTACAACAAAGCACTTCATACAACAAACACGTACTGAAGACAAAATATATGGCACCCAGATGGCGCTGGCATTTTCACCCTCATAGTACCAGAGATAGGAATCCACATGA
>JAPZEB010000014.1:17852682-17869225 GCA_029783705.1 Chaetodon striatus | reverse complement strand
GGGGGCTGGAGCCTATCCCAGCCGACATTGGGCGAGAGGCGGGATACACCCTGGTTGGGCCACCAGACTATCACAGGGCTGACACATAGAGACAGACAGTCATTCGAGCTTGCATTCACACCTACTGTCAATTTAGAGTCTCCAATTAACCTGCATGTCTTTGGACTGTGGGAGGAAGCTGGAGTACCCAGAGAAAACCCATGCAAACACGGGGTTTGAATGCCCACGAAGGAGACAAACCGGCAACCCTCTTGCTGCTAGGCAGCAATGCTAACTACTGCACGACCTTGCTGCGCACTAACCACACAGCGTCATGAAAACTTTTTGCCTAGTGTGCGTAAGATTAGATTTGATTGCAAGTTTGTTGCATTTAAAATTCTGGGATCACAGAGCGCCAAACATGACAACAATATTTTTTCAAATGCTCATTTCTGTTGTTTAATATGAATGCCTACATATTATCCCATCTTTTAAATAAAAATGTATTAATTTTCAGGTTTTGTTTTAACCTTTATTTGTCCTGTCTTGAGATCATACTCTGCCACTCTGCCGAGGGTTAGGCGAGTTGCCAAAAAGGCACCTCAGTGATTTTAATGCAGGTAAAACTGTTGCATTTATTTGTTAAATTTTAAATGTAGTTTAATTCATTACAGAAAATTCAGCAAAATGTAAGAAACTCTTAGTATGTTTAAACCTTTTTCGAAATGGCACTTAGTTGTATATTTGATTCTTCTGCAATATATCGTCATTCAGTGCAAAATGTGAAATTTTATAAACAGTTTCAAATCTCACTACATTCCAGTTGAAAAGCAAGAAAATAATTGTAATAATTCCTAATGAAAACCTTACAATCCCAAAGCCACCTTTACCTCCAGCAATCATGGTTCATATTTCATTGGATCCCTCTTACCTGACAGGATCAGCAGATGTTTTATTCCCCACATGGTCGTGTCAGCGTAGCACAGACAAGAGAAACTAATGATAACTGGGTGCTGAGAAGTGACCACAGACTAAGTGGCTTTTTTGAGTCGTACAGAGGAAGTTGCAACTGGGGCTGAGCCAAGCTCAGATGTGTTGCAAAACAAACCACTTGGAAATGTTTTCTGTATTGTTCAGTATCCACTGTAAGTATACTTCCCCTCAGCAACATTATTTCTTTCAAGGAGCATACGAAATGCCATATTCACAGAATTCAACTGGTACATTTCAAATTGTCGTAGAGGAAGTAAGAGAGCAGCTAGAGAGTTTTTTCTAAGAAAATACTTCTTGCAATAGCAAGGAACCTTAGCATGCAAGCTTATTATTATGGAAGACAGAGACAGAGTTATTTTCAAGTAAATAGAAGGCAAAGAAAATAAGAAGAGAAACTGGAAGTACAGGCTTGAGAAATGTTTTAGACTTGCTAACAGTTTCCTGTAAACCTTTACAGAGGAAACTTAATGCTTTCTTTATTACAAATATGAATGGCAGTAAATATGCTGACTCACTTTTATAGTGTAAACTATAGTATAAGGATTAACAGAAAAGCAGTGAAAAAAAGAAACTCCTGTGCCTTAAACGCAAATCGTCACTGAAAACAGCTGAAGGCTTTTTCCAGTTCCTGTAATTCATTCCCAGTTAAATGTGAAAACCTGGTAATATGATGCAGCCACATGACACAACCCATCTGTATCAGTTGATGACTACTGTCTTATTTCACCATTTAAACTGGTTACTGGTAGACCTTTTGGATACTGAGGGCATTTTTTGGAGCATTTGGATAAGCCCGTGGTAGCCTTGTTGTCTCATTAAGACGTATATCACTTGGACGTTTTGGTCTCGTTAATATACAATGTATGTTCACGTCTCTGAGAGAGTTCTAAAAATAGCCTTTTCTGGTGCGTTCTTTTTTCATGAAATTTGACGTGAGGAGGGTGCAGGGAGTTAAGTGGGCAGGCAGTGGTGTTGTTGCAAGTATGCAGCGCTCAGAGAAAGTCTAAATAAATAAAATAAGTGCCAAATTTACATATAGACCACCTGGTCTTGCAGATGGTCATATCTGACTGGACGATAAATGGACCGTTAACAACTCTGGCACCGAACCTGAACTATCACAGTGCTCCTTGAAGTGAATCAAAACAATAAATGATAGATTTCTATTGATGCAGGAGCTCAACATTCAGCAGGATATGTAAAGTAAAGATGGCTGAAGTCAGTTATATTGCAGTAGTTTTCATATATATATTTAAAATTGTCCTTCTACTTGTTTGGTTTCTGAGTAGAATGTTTCTGAGAAATGAAGGAGAACCGGTGTCAGATGTTTATCGGATCAAATGGTTAAACCCTTACACAGACCGAAAGCAGAAACCACATGAGTTTTGTTGAGTCGTTTGTGGCTGCTGACACCACAGTGCGAAGATAGGGTGTGAATCAAACAGACAGCAAGGCACTGAGGCTAAAATAGGAAAACAAAATGTAGCTTATTTTAAAATTACATGACATCAGCCATTGTGTGACAATTGCTGTTTATCAGTGCATGCATAAGATGGGATGGTGTGAACCCCTCTGTACCACAGACACTCTGATCAGCTTTTAAAAAGAATAATGATGTAACACGCATAAAGCTTAAGAACACAATTATATAGCATTTTATAATGAGTTGTTTATGTGCATGTCATTTTAGGACATGGTGGGTTTTTGGTGTTAACTGACCTGTTGCAGATTTCTGAAAATAAAACAGCTGAATCGGTCAACAACTTCCGCTTTTCTGAAACGTGGGAAAGAAGAACACATTTTAATTACATTAATTTATAACTTACAGACTTCTTGGTGTGCCACATGACAAGACAAAATGTGTTTCTGTTGTGTTGTCTTGTTTCTGAGAATCCAAGCAAGGTTTCATTTTGTGCAGTGGGGATATTTTTGACTTACTGTCTCTCAGCAACACTTAGCAACACCAATTTATATATACAAAAAAAGAGCCTAATCCTTTAATGTTTCTATAGTGTCATTCATTTTATCATTACTCTTTATGTTTCTCGGATGTCATATTAATAAGAGGAACATAAAAACAGAGTGTTGAAACACTTTTTGTGCAACTCCATTCAAAGTCAAATTTTTGAAACCTTAAACAGAAAGCACAGAACGTTGTGGCAGGTCTGAAATGGGGAAAAAAGAAAAAGGAGCAACATTCTGCTTTATTTCTCACCTTCAAAAAATAGTTTGAGGTCTCTGTTTCAATTACTTAAAATGGCCACCAGAGTCCAGCAGTGCATCGGTTTTCTCTGAGAAAATAATTCATGAATGAGGCCTTACAGCAGGTTTTAGTCCGAATGTCAGTGGCTATGTCTGTACAGTAAGAAAATGATTTATTGTACATCACATGATATAAAAAATGTTTAATTTTTAAGAGTGAGTGACTGTATTTAGGCCTGTGAATCTCCAAATCAGTCTTAGTCTGTGAGTGCAGAGGTCACAAGTAGTGAATCTTAAAATGTGATTGTATCGTTTGATTAATATACAGTTTGTTTACAGTGTTTGCACTAAAAACGTACGGACATATTTTTATGTTTCAGGCCAGTGATTTAAAGCAATACGCTTCACAGCTTCGATTTCAAAAATCAATAGTTTTTTTTCTCCTCCTGCCCTCTTCTCCCGTCTCTTCTTCTGCTTTTGTTTTCCTTATTGTTCTGACTCTACCTCACCATAAGCAGAGTGACTGCACTCACTAAAACACATAGCGAGGAAAAAAAAACAAAAATAAAAAAACCTAGCCAGCATATTCTTACTACTGTATGGTCCGTCTGCCCGTGACCCACTTTTCTCTCCTTGCCTTTGGCATGAGAGGCATTCACACAGAAAGCAGGAGGAAAGCTGGTTTCTCATTCTCGCAATAAGGACATTGGGCAATAAAGGCAGCAATGGTAGGATGAAAAGTGAGGTGAATACACGCCATGGAGTGGTGCACCATTAAAGGAGAGCACCCACTAGAGCTCTTATCAAGGGTTACAATGCAGGTGTCATGTAGTCCTTAAGAGGCGGGATATGGCAGGATACAGAGTGTACAGAGCGTACTATTGTGTGCATTAATGTATTTCAGCCCAGCTCGCCTTCCTCGGTCCTCCATCCTTCCATTTAATGGGCTCTAAAAACAACCATAAAGCAGGCATACGCACTCCAAATGTACAAATGCAGTTCATATAATGATTATTATATAAACTTGCTCGGTATCATCACACACGTCAAACTTTACCAGAACTAAATATATAATTTCCTATTTAAGGTGTAGGTTGTTTTTGTTAATTTATGGCTATGCATATGGGATATGACATGCAACAAACATTCCCTACTTGAACCAAGGACATTATTGCGGTTATACTGTATCCGACTAAAGAAGCCCTTACTAATGAGTTTTTGTTTTTGAGGTTTCCTCTTCTAGCTAAGGAGTAGGTCATGAACTGTTTCTTCACGCCTAGTAGTTCAACTTTGTTTCTTGCGAGGGATGACTGGTCATGCAGTCTGATAAGGCCGAGAAGACTCAAGAGACAGAGAGTTGAACTGTTTGGCTTTAGGAAAAAGGTTATGACCCTAGACTTGTAGTTTTGCAACTGACGTGAAAATGACCTGATGCAGCATTGTGTTACATTACCATTAGCCTACACAAGAATTCACTTAATAATCTGAACCCGCTGTGGCACGACAGCAGCAACACAGAAGCGTAACGTCCCCAGTTTCCAGTTCCCCTCCGAGTTAACACTGTTAGCTCTGTTGACCCTGTTGTCATTGTTAGCACTGTTGATGCTCATTAGCAGCATTTCAGTTCAGCCACCTCCATGTTTGTTTGTCATGTCAGAGTTGCAGCCGTGTGCAGGCAATCCTGACCCAGACTCTGAATGTCATATATTGCACCTTTAAGGTGCATACCACATCATTGCATTGTGTGTCTCATACTGTACCTCTCATTCTCTCTCTGCTATGTTTCCTGTCATGTTCACTATCTAATCGTGGCAAAAATGCCATGATAAAAATCTTTAAAAAAATAAACAAAACAGTGCAATCAGTCTGATGAGTGTAATTATTAACCAACACTCCCATAAAGCTTCAACTCTCCAGAATTTAGTTAGTATGTTTAAACCAAAGTGCTTGTTGAACAGTGTCTGAAACCATCTCCCACCCAAGCCTTTTCAACGGCCTGAATCTAACAATTTCTTAACCTGTAACCTGCATCTACACCCACTTAATGTGGTAGGTAGGTTTGAAAAGTCTCTTTCAAGCACTCTTTTTTTTGTTCTTCCATCAGTCTCAAGCTAGTTTGACGCACAGGATGTAGACTGTGCGTAGCAGCCTGCCATTGGCTGTCTAATACATACAGAATTCTCCTCTGCCATCACTATTTTGTAAGGGTATCAATGCAGCATCCTAGGCTTAGCACTGCCCACGACGATTGCGATTGATTTAAAGAAATGCTGACAACCCAGAGCGGAATTATGATGGGTTCTCTGGTGCTGGTTCAGTGTTGGGTTCAGTCTGGCTGTAAAACTATTTTCGAACTATGAATACCTTCAAGGGAAGAATGTTTGCTGTTAAGGGGCTATTACCCCCATTTCAACGGTTGTCACCTCTTGCCCCTCCCTGCAATGTTAGAGTGTGATTGTGATGAAAATCTATGCACACTTTTGCCTTCAGATGTGGTTGGATGACTTGTTGTAAGAACTAATTAGTTTAAAGCATATCCCAACCTTTAGATAAAACATCAGGGTTAAGGTCATTGGTCTTTCGATTTTAAAACAAGGACTTAATGAAAGGCCTGTGAAGATGTGTCTTTCTGTAAATACTGTATAAAGCTGAAGGTCACACAGAGGTCTAATCTGCTAAGATAAGGCATAGAGGTACAAAAAAAGTGAATATAATTTTCAAAAAATTTAATATTCACTTTTCTGCTGAGTATTTAATGTTTTTATGTAAAGCACACCATGTTTCCCTTCTCTATGAAATACGCTTTATACGTGTAATAGTTTGCCTCGCTTGAAGTTACACTGTTTGCTTCAGGTGTGTCCATGTGTTTTGTAAGGACAATTTTAAACTTAAATTGTCGCACCCTCGGTTAGTCAGTCAGTGTAATTCTGAGTGGCTGTCTGTTACATTACTATCTTTTAAAAAAGATTGCAGCCTTCCCACCTGATAGCTTAGTGTATGCTTTAAAGGTGAGTTCACCCAGAGCACTATAAAAGTAGGGTAAGGTCTGTGGATCACCCAGACTAACTGGGACATTGTTTCTGTTGCTGTTGAGTCTTTCAAATGTACTTTTTCATTCGGTTGAGCATAACAAAGAAAATGCTATTCAGCCCCACTGTGCTGGGATTTGGACAGAAATCCCAGCAGCAAGTATTTCAAACCTCACCTAATACAAACAGAAACGTCTGCACAGCAAGATGCCACAAGGGGTAACTGAGAAAATGTGTTTTTGTCTGTGTAAGGGATTTAGATAAATAGACGCTTTTTAAATGACAGAAAACAGCACATCCTTCCTCCAAGTTCATTCAAAGTCAGACCAGTGGGCGGGTCACCTTCTTGACAGATTCATGAACGTTGCTCTGTTCCACAAATGTAGATGCAATATCTGTCAACATCTTTTATTTCTACTGCATAAAACCAAATTTTATGAATGGAAAAAGGCAGTCTGGAAAAACAGTTATTTATTCTATGATGACCTCTCAGCATCAAAGACACATGGGGGACAAAGAGGTGGTCTGGATCCATCCACTGTACGTGTGAGACAGGGAAAGATAAAGGGGAGGGAGTCGTATCATGGGACGAGTGTGAGTGCGTTTGATTGATGGAGTGACTGAAATAATGAGCGAGAAAGGGAGGAGAGGCTGGACTGTGTTGGAACAGTGAGAGACAAAAAAGACAGAGAGGGAGAGAGTAATGAAGAAAATTGGGGATAATTGAATAGAAGAGCACTTGGGCGCGAAAAAAGAAAGCAGAGAGAGCTGCTGACAGATGGATGGTGAAGAGTCAGTACACAGTGGAAGTACAAAGAGAGGAAGGAGAACGAAGGAGAGGGATCAATCTAACAGCTGAAGTAAGAGAGCGAGAGCACGCCACACTGGAGAGAGAGTGCATGAATGTGTGTGTAATGGAGAGGGAGAGAGGGAGAGAGACGGCTATACCGGGGCATAGAGTAGGTGAAAGAGTGTGTGTGAATGAAAAACAGGAAGAGAGGCTGCACAATACAGTGGCTCAGGCTGGCTCACACCGATGCACACTTAAAGACTAGAAGGCATGAAAATGTGATTTTGAAAGAGAGAAAGCAAATCACTTTTTCTTGTTTTTCCTCATCTATATTTTATCAGCTGGATCTTTTTCTCATTTTCTAATCCCGGCCCCCTTTTTTACTCTCTTTGTGGTTTATGAAGGAGGTCACTGCGGATACAACGAGGAGCAACACAGCCTGAACTGCAGACTAAAAGGTATTTACTTTTTTTAATGTTCATTTATACTCTCATTTTTGGTAGGAATTGAATAACCTGAGTAATAATTGCTGTGTGTATCTCAAAATCAAAGTAATGTGAAGTGTTTATGATGCAAAAAAATGTGAAAAATGAGTAGATAGAAACAATGTGTGTGTGCACTGTAAACTGAATATAAAAGACATGCATTTAGAAGTACTGGGAACACAAAGAAAGAGGAAATTATCTTCAGCAGAAAGGTGTGTGAGGGTGAGAGTCACAGCGCTTTACAAAAAGAAGTGGGTGCTGCTGAAATTGTGACAGCGAAAGGGGGGGGAACGCGTCCTCTCAGGTCTGATTCCCGTGTTTTATGTAGGTGGGCAGGGAGAGCAAAGTGGGACAGAAAAAGAATTACAACGATCACAGAGCCTTCAAAGAAAAGTCTTTAATAATGGCACATATCACTCCAAAACAGCTTTAAGACTGATTAGTGAGAGTGCTTTTACTGTTGTGCATATAAGCTTTATTGGCTTTACAGCACAAGGCAGCCTTAATGAAGGTCATGAAGATTTGTTTGCTTAATGTGAATCATGGAAATGAAATTAGAAAAAGACACATTAAAGTGACATTCTAGCTAAAAGGATTGCTGCCAGGCATTTTATACTAGACACAGTGGGCAGTGATGGTGGAAAAGTTCATTTCTCTAAATGAGCCTTTCATGCTGAATCCAACTCTGTGGCCATAATTGAATCCCTTGTGCCTAGTTAAGACCCTCTTTCATGTAGATTATTCCATGTTCATTATGAATCCGAATTGTACATTGCAGTGTTTTACAGCCGCTCCCCCACAGTTACAAAGTAGGTTATGACCTGTTGTTTCACAGTGATACATCCTCAGAGTTAATGGGAGAATAATTGATTCACATAGGTAAAACTCAGTCTGGGAGTTGGGTGAAAGAAATGTTAATACTTGTGCTTATGTAAAACCTGCATTTATGTAACGCCTGTATAAATACCATCCAGACACTTACAGCATTGAATTACATTTAACAGAATCAAACGAGAGCTCATCAACACCCACAGTTCACACACTGCTTTAGCTGCAACTTGTCAAAATCGTTACCTGCTCACAGTATCTGTGGTGTCAGATGGTGGAAAGGTGGAAACCCTCTAAGGACCCCAGAGAACTGACTCACACACACACACACCTAAATGTTATGTTGTGTTCCACTCCAGCTCTGTGCACTTTCATCCTATAGATACAACATAATTGACTTTGCAGAGCCTCCTAAGACCTGCACTACACGGTGTAATGCACAACAAGCAATACTGGCTTTAAAAGCTTATTTTTGTATTGGCAAAGGACACCTGGGGGAATTCATTTGGAATAGGAAGAAAATAAACTAGGCAATTTAAAGCAGAGTGGGCGCACTAAGATTAATGGCTTCCTAAGAAACTCCGAACAATTGATCATAATGGAACAAAGAACGTCGGGTGACGTTATCAATGCCAGAGAGGGACTTGTGATTACACGTAATGTGTGGGTAATGCCAAAACAGAGTGTGGTTATGAAACAATTGAGTGGAAGATGAAAGAAATGAAATACACTGAATTAGCCTGAAAGCTTGATGTGTCTCTGATTCAGAAAAATTCCACCACCACTGCCTACTTATTTCCACTCCATCCTGTCCTGCCTCACGCTGTTCTTTCCTGCCTGGTCCTGTCCTCTGCGAGAGCAGCAGTCGATACACAGGCCGGTCAGTGTAGCAGATGTGACAATGCTATATGGTCCAGTAATTCCCTGGGGTTTGGTATGGAGAGGGTGTAGGACAAAAGACAGACACGCTGAGAGAATATATCCAGTGACAGCTCACTGCTGTAGCGGAATACAGTTAGACTCCATTAGCTGCACGCTACTACTGTATCTATGAAGCAGAAATACAAAACCCACAACAAAATGTTCCTTAAATCAGTCCCATGGGAGTGTTAAACTGGGCTACAGCTGTATGGAGCTATAAAAATACCCAACACACACATGTGCCCATTCAAACTGCACACACACACACACACATATTCATACGCTTTAACTCAAGGACAAATACAGCAAAATCTGTGCAAAGAAATGCCACAGACCACCTTCTGTCTGACATTTAGAGTGACATCATCAAATAACCTTGAGAGGTAATTTCATGTTTAAATAAAAAAAAGATCCTCCACTATGATTTTTAATGAACTTCTAATTGTTATTTGTGGAACTGACAGAGTCTCATTGTTGTGCTCATTAAGATGGAACGAGAGAGAAGAGCTGTTTCCCCTGACTCTGCAGGCTTTTCATTATTACATACAGAGAGATTCCCCCCAGGGGAAAGATCTGGAGGATTGCCGTAAGCCACGAAAACAGAAGCCAGCCAAACTGCAACACATCCGCCATTATGAAGAACTGAAATAGCTCTAACTTTACAATTTCTGAACACAACTTCAAGTTAATTCTTGCACAGATGGCTCAGAGTGCAACAACTGGATTTTAGATGCACTGATTACAGGGGCTTTATCAGGAAACACTACTACACACTTGGCAGCTTTTAAAGAAGGTCCCCAGTTAGAGCCTAAAAATGTTAATCTCATGACATGAAAAGAAGAGTAATACATCATATGATGACAGAGATATAGCACAAGTGGGTGATTATGTGCCGTTAAAGTACAGCTAAATCCATATAATGGTCTCACATCATTATCTTCAGCAGGGTCAGGTGGCCATGTAGCTGGTAATTTTTGCCTCAATTTAGGATCATAACAAGGCAGTGTAGATCTGATTAAAGTGGAGAGCAGGTGTAAAGAACACTCCACAAAATACCCTAGATGGAAAGTGCACATTTAATACCTTCATTGCTTTTCCTTTCTAACATCCAACCTCACTTTATACAGATGCTCTCCAAAAACAGGTGATGGTCCCGTTTGATACCAAATACTACATGTATTTGAGGGTTTCTTCCAGTGTTGTAGTCAAGACTGCCTAAATTGAGACCACGTCATGACTAAGTCCAGAGTGTAGACTTTGTGGGGTTGCGACCAAGTCAAGACCAGACTAGTCCCACACTGCATGACATACTTACAGTAAAACATGGGACATGCAAACCATAGGCAATCTTTAAATTGATCTGGAAGATCCACTTTCTCATTAAAACACCCACAGAAAGCAAATGAAGATTCCTCCTCTTTTATTGCCATGCTGTGTGTATGTATAAGTGTACCATGAGAAATGTCTTGATAAAATACTCAAAATGCATTGCCGAGGCGAATTTATATGTGGGAATTTCCCTTTGTTTTCCATGAGCAAACAAATACAAACACTAAGGAGCTGAAATCAGTTTGACCATCTTTATTATTAAGTAACATCCGCTTTGTCAGAGACAAGGACAAGACTAAGTAAAAATGTGGTTGAGTCCTAGACTGAGACCTTCAAAAAGTGGTCTTGAGACCAAGAGTATCTTGAGTACTACAACACTGGTTTCTCCAGGCTGTCTCTTCTCATCTTGGTTCAAGATTATAAATGTTACTGGTTTAGGAACAAAGCAGTGTAATAGTCATAAGTATAAAGTTAAGAATGAAGGGTCTTCCTGTCTGTAGAGCCAATTACATCCCATTACATGGTAGGTGGACGAACTGTAATGGGGCCTGACAGGCATTGACATGGTCCTCACTTTGTCAGCCATGTCTAACAGCATTTATTAGTATCTTGTTGACTTTTGTCTCTCAGTGTTACCTTTTATGTCAATGGACGTGCAAGGTAAGTGAAACTGTCACTAGTGGACGGTCTGTTTGTGGCTGTATATCTGCCATAAAATCCACCCTAAAGCCTCAATCCCCGCGCTCATCACTGTGTGTCTGACTAGTTTGTCTGTGGCCTGCTTTCACTGTATTTGAGGCCTGAGGTCTTTTGTTAGGAGCTCTGGGACAAGTTTAAAAAGTAAAAGCTGCCCTTGAACAAGTTACTTGTTACCAGGAATTGTTAAGATTTTATGTTTTTGACTCTGCATCTGCACTTCCCTCCTTCTTTTGTTGAAACTGAAGGCAACCTGCTGCACAGTTGCCTTTGAAGTCTCTGCTCTCATAACATTTTAACGCTCTTTCTGTTATATCATGTATGGAGAGTGAAAGGCAAGTTTTTGTTGTATGAAATCGTGGGACATGGAATGTGGTGTCATTATTTCATAGCTGAAGGGAACACTTAGCTAACTTAATTAATAAACAATAACAGGAACATTGTGTCTCATATACTGGCCCACATGGATTAGCTCATTAAACTGCAATAATAATGTCCAATAACAAATGTGAAATAAGCTCTTCTAAGACATTAGGTGTGCTTCATTCATATAAAAGTATTAAAACCAGAGGTGCAGATGAAATTTGCACTGGTTGTTGTGCAGAAGTTCTCAGTCTTGGGGTTGGTATCCAACATTAGGGTGACTTGATTTGGGAATAGGGTTGCAGGATAATTGTAAAAACAGAAATATTTGTTTCTGTTTTAACATTCACTTGGCATACCTTCATTTTCCATATCAACCATCCAACAGTGTGGAAATACAACACAAAGCTATGCTCTACATGAATGTGGCGCCCACTTTGTGAGTTCCGTCATCCTTTGGCGCCACAGTTACTGTGGTGCCAGTCACAGTGTCCCCTGCTGCCTGCCGATAGGGTGTTGATTTTCTTAATGATCTCAGCTAATGATGACAAACTTTGCATAAAATTTAGATATCATTGACTCTCTGCCAAATAACAATTAAGTTTTCAATAGTAGAAAAAAAAAATCGCTTCTACTAAAACATATAGCTGTCGATGTTTCAGTAACAACTGTGTTAACTTGTGACTTTACACCAAACACGTTCGTGGTCACTTGAAGTAGCTTGCGTAAATGGTTGGCAGAGATTCACAGATGTGTATGTACAAAAAATTGACTAAAGTAAAACTGAGGGCTTTTACGAGGACACCTACATGTTCTGTTTGTGTTTTCAACAGCTGCCATCACTACAAGCAAGCGCAATGCATTAGGCTGAGAGTCACCAGTTGGTTAACACTCTTTTGTTGAACCGAAACACATAACGACATTGTATATGTTATGGTTGTGATGCCAATTGTATGATGTTTACTTTGTGGTCATTGCTCTAATTAGAGAAACTAATGTTAGATTTCAGAATAATGTCACAGGTAGTTAGGCTGATTTATTCTGTGGGACCCCTAGATGGTAATGTTAGCCTACTAACGTTAGCTGCATAAGCTGGGCAGTCTGATCTTAGCTGATGTTACCTTTTTCACAATCAGTTTTTTTTAAGTGGAAGTTTGCACAGTACTGTTGGAGCAGTTGAGAACTGCAGAGATTCTTTCCATCCCATTACCCATCCATTTTTTTTAGCTGCTTATCCTCATAAGAATCATGGAGGAGGGTGGAGCTGATCCCAGCTGACATTGGACAAGACGTGGGATACACCCTGGACAGGTTGCCAGACTATCGCAGGGCTGAGGCATAGAGACAGACAACCATTCATGCTTACATTTACACCTATGGGCAATTTAGAGTTGTATGTAGGAGGAAGGCGGAGAACCTGGAGAGAAACCCACGCTAACACAGGGAGAACATGCAGACTCCTCACAGAAGGGCTCCACCCAGCTAGTGGGTTTGAGCCCAAAACCATCTTGCTGTGAGGCGTCAGTACTAACCACTGCATCACGGCACTGCCCACCGGTTCATCCTGATGTTGTCAAAAGTAAGGTCGCACTGACACTTCTGAGCACGGCTTGCACTCAAACGAGGGATTGTAGGGAGATGCCAATGCAGTAATAGCGACTTGTTTACTTCTGGTGCTTCCCCAGATTTATCTGTTACTTAGATTCACATAACTTTGGTTCATGAAAATGTGTGGACCTGAAAATGGGGTCATGGGCTCGAAAAAGTAAAAGTTGAGAAACCCTTATTTAGGGATTTCTGTTGTGTAGTAGGACAAAGAAGCTTTAGCTACTGTATCAAACAATGTTTACGGGAAGGGGGAAGTCGCAAAAATAGCACAGGGGATGTTCACTCCTAAATCTGTGCTGCATTGAGGTCTCCCAGTCCATCCAGCCAAGTTTAGCCCAAGCGAGGCCCTCAGCGCACGCTCCACCTGACCCAATTATATCCAGTCTGAGGGGAAAGATAGCCCACTTTGATCTACACGAGACCGCCAGCCAAGCTCAAGCTGACTGGTCTGGCACTTAATGCTACTTTCTGCGAAACATTTTTCCAGGACAGATGTGTTTGAGTGCTGCTTAAAGAGTCAAACTGTGTGTGCGATCACACGGTACGTGTGAAGGCACATGCACACGTGCTTGGAACATCAGGTGAGCGGCGTGTAACCTATGAAGTGGCCCCTTTTTCTTAAAAAAGATCGTCCTTGGCGAGGTGGAGATGGGGAGGATCAAGCTGGAACGCAGATCAAAGGAGCAGGATGTTTATTGTGAAATGGAGAGCTGGGAGTAATTATTTTAATCATCCACTTAATTACTGATTAGCAGGGTTATCATTTTTTGCTTGATTAACATCAGATATGCAGTTGACTAACAGGCGTCTGTTTGTGTTGGATAGGAGAATTACTCCCCCCACTGAGGGAAATGCCTGAATCGTTGGGTGTATAGAGAATGAATGTATTGCTTGTGTTGTTATCTGCCTGTAAAATTAATGAAGGGTGCCATGATTGTCAGTTAAGCACTTGCATTTCATCAGATTTTATCAAGCGCAGATTTAATTACCGCTTGAAAATGCCGAGCCCTGTCACTGCAACAGGAAGGCATACAAATCAGTTCAATTCCCCAATAAATATTTTTTTTTAACATTTTAGAGACATTGAAACTTGAAGGATTTGTCCACTTTAATTTGCTTTGGAGTTAACTTTAATGAGTGCTGATGCTATATACAGTACCCACTTATCATACCCCAGCTTAGCCCTTCCCGCTTAAACTCCTACGTCAGAGCACCACCCCCAGACCTGATGGCTAGTGATGCACCATTCATATAAAAACCAAGTGCCCTCTCCCCCCCTGTTTAGTGACTCACCCCATCCATCCTGTGTTGGAGTAGGCCTAGAGTGTTCTTGATGGTTCCTCGTCGCTGGCGATGTGAAAGAGGCTGAAGGGTGGAGACCCAGTGAAAGAGAGGGATATAGAGGACAGAACTTGGCCGCTCCACTTTTGCAGGACGTAAAAGTGGGACAATCTGTTCCTTGGATGATCTCCAATTCTACTTTCCGGGGACCGATACACTGAAAATATATCTATACACATGCTCTGTCCTACATAGGGAGAGAGTGAGTGAGTGAGTGAGTGAGAGGTAGAGAGAAAGAGATTGACAAAAAAGAGAAAATATGAGTATGAGTTGAACTGACTGTCCGTAAGGTCTTTATAGTACATTGTGCTGGGACTTGATATTCATTTGAGACTGGCAAAAAGAAGAGGAGAAACCTGTGCAGCACATAGGCAACTCTATCACACCAGCTATTACAGCAAATACTGCAGAGAACACAAACATAATATATGTAGTGACAGTAAAATATTTTGACAGATGATCATTCATATTGTAATATATGATTTAAAAGGCATTAAAAAAGATAGCACACATTAAAATTAGTCCAACAGATCCAACATTATTTTTCATTGTGCATAATTGGCATTGCAGTAAACTTGAGTTTGACTTATTAGCCAAAACACGCATAATGTTTTGTTTATACAGAGCCCCAAGGACTTAAGCAACCAAATGAGCCTCAAAGTCATTATTGCATCTTTGCTGCGCTTTGCAAAAAGCAAGATGTAGAGAAAAGGCAAAGACGAATAGAGACGAGAGAAATCAGTGACCTCTCGCTGCAAATCTCTCCATCCATACGTCTCAGCTTTCCAGGTGCTCAAGCAGGGTATCCATCTCTGTCCTCGTTATCATGATTAATCAGTTCCTGATTCTTCATCTTACTCTCACTCCATTTCCTTCCTTTCTATGGACCCGTGTTGGCCCAGATCTATCGAAATCCTCTCTCTGACTCTCCACATGGCTTCTAATCATCAGAAGTCAAGCTGCTCTCTTGGTCTCCCATGGGCAGACCCACTCGCCAACTTTTGAAATCTTCAGATGTCCCTTTTTTCCACTCATACATTGCATGACTGTTAAATTTTGATCCAGGTTTTGAGACAGGGGCTCATAAGATCAGGAATAAAGCAGTCGTATGACAAAATTACCTACGGTCTGTGTGTATTAAAGGATAGGTTCACATTTTTTTAGGTTTGTCATAAAACAGTAGTCGGGTGCACATAAAAACATTTTTTAGCCTATGTGCTGGTCATAGCTGTAGCAGGGGGCATTAAGGTTTGGGCTTGTCTGTCAGTCCGTCCATCCGTACATACTGTAAACGTGATATTTCAAGAACACCTTGAAGGAATTTTGTCAAATTTGGCGCCAACGTCCACTTGGACTCAGCTATAAACTGATTCGATTTTTGTGCTCATAGGTCAAAGGTCAAGGTCACTGTGAACGTGTCAGCCTCATTTTTGTGAGCACGATATCTTAGATCACCTTGAAGGAATTTTTTCAAATTTGGCACAAACGTCCACTTGGACTGAGGAATAAACTGATAGGAATTTGGTTGTCAAAGGTCAAGCTCAGTGTGACCTCAGAAAACATGTTTTTGGCCATAACTCAAGAATTCTTTTGCTAATTATGGCAAAACGTCACACAAATGTCAAATAGGACACAATGATGAAGTGATGACATTTTAAATCAAAAAGGTCAAAGGTCAGCTTCACTGTGGCATGACAGTATTCTGCATTAAACACTATTCTGACCATTACTTGATGTCATATCTCAGGACCAGAGGGGAGGACATTTGGTCAGATACTGAATTGGTGACACTAATGAAAATGTGCTGATTGTATAGATCTTTTGTGCTCCTGGGGGGAAGATATTTGTAAAGCATCCATGTTTTCACTGACATGGATGTAAACTGTAGAGAAACTTAACTGGTGCACAGACGCATACAACCGTGGGTCAGTAATTTTAGTTTTGGTCTCTGTAATAATTTCCTTTCATTCATCCTTCAT
>JAPZEB010000014.1:17763418-17779621 GCA_029783705.1 Chaetodon striatus | reverse complement strand
GGTGACATTTATTTTGACAAAATGTAAGACATTCCCATTTTAAAATGATGAAAATGCATAAATCTGTGCAAAAAAAAACAAACAAAAAAAAAATCATCATCATGCAGGAAATCAGTGTCTGACATCAAAATTTCCTGAGGGCGGACCCTGACCTATAGTTCTATATAGAAAACTGGACACAACATTGGAGGTCGGCCCCTCAGTGGCACATGGAGCCAAAAAAATTTCACAGCATGTAATTACCCAGATCTTCCGCATCATGGGTCCCATAGCATAAGTGCACTCGAGACTTCCACCGGTCAAACAGCTAACTTCCGGTAAATAATTTGACCATGGGGCTCCTCTACACTTTTAAAATGTTTTGGACCAAATGGATCAAATCACAACAGTGAAACGAATCATGTCACAGGGGTTGTGATGCTCAAAAAATGTATCCTCTGATTTACAGACGTCTCTTTCACAATGTAAGTCCATGGGAAAAAGTGTTTTGGGGCCCCATGGCATCATGTGACTGACCTGAACATTGTAATTCCACGTTTGGCCACTATGTAAAATTGGCTTCAAAGCCCAGTGCTGTTCCTCAACCCCCTTAAGTAATGAAACCTACGCCCTTTTGTTTAGAGGATGCATGAACACAAACTGTGAATGTGTTCATATGATTCACATTAATCAGAAGAAACAGTATCATTGTAAAAGTTTTGATGTTTAAAAGTTGCAAAGGCAGTGAACAATAATCACGCCTGAGATGGAAGCAAAGGCATAAACAGATGTGTTTCTCTGGGGCGGCCCTCAAAACACAAACATGCAACTCTGAGCAGATGTCTGTGGAGCATATGGACCAAAAATTCAGTGTTGGCAAATTCCAAGACAGCAGAATACGTGTATATGTGAATATGTTTCAGCCAGAATACGCAGACTGATGCTGAGTAGGTAGAAGCCTACTGCGTGTCTGTCTCTGTGGAGATCTATGACCGTCTTGACCCCGGGTCTGTGGACACAACCTAAGCCTCCAGCTCCACATCAGTCCTTCCTCGGGTGCTCCTTTTCTTAGTCACGGAGCGCAGGTGGGAGGAAAACAGCTCCATTGGCAGGACAGAGAAGACAACCAGCACCAAGATGAAGTTCTGGGCCACTATCATAGGTTTGTGGAAGTGTCTGTGAAAACAGATGCGGTCCCCAATGCCTTTGCAGGTTGAGTCAGCCTCCAGTTTTGTAATGGGCAGCTCAGCCAGAAAGAGGATCACCAGGTGGACACACAGGAAGCCAAACCACAGGGAATGACACTTGTAGGTGGTGGGGATGAGGCCCGTTACTATGGCTACCGTCATCACTCCTGGCTTTTGTGTTGGAATCTAAAGGTATGGAAGTTGAAAAAACAGAAAAACATCACTGCTGAAATTGTAAGTACGTATTAAAAGAGATCTTTCACACTCACAGTTAATATACAGTGAGTGTGGCCAGAATTTTATCTTAAATTTTAATTGATTGTCATTTCTGTAGGAAAAATTTAGTTTTTCTGCTCATTTTGTGTGCTGCTTGTCATCTATTTTTTTCTGTTGTATTTTTCTAAATTATGTTAGCTTTGTATCCACCCCGTTTTATTGGTTTTCTCCTTAAGTTGAATGTAGATCTGTAGCTTCTTGACCTCTCTTGACAAAGTTATTTTCCATTATCTGGATTTTAAAACAGCCTTGTGTGTGCAAATAAAATAAAAAATAAACTGTAAAAGAGTTACAAGCTATCTAAACAAATTGACAAACTGTCAGACAGTTTCACAGAGATTGAACAGAATATATTGAAGAGTCTGTCATTTTCTCTGCCCTGTACAATAAATGATTTTTCCATCTTTCAATGAGATGCACCTCTAGCTCACAGGGCACACACACAAAAGGAAGCTTGAAGGAAGCATGATAACTGTTGCTTAAGGCATTTAAATGTCACATCAAATATATAAAGCTGTTTGTACATATGGACTGAAATAGCTCCTAATGTATGCCAAGGTACATTAGGTGTCATTAATGGGAATAAAGTGCATAGCAGTAAAAGAGCTCACCTTTAAGAGTTGCAGCTCGCTGATGGAGTACTATCGCTTTGGATGCGGTCGTTTATGGGTGCAAGAAATGTCACTGTCATCAGTATATGTGTTATAGTTTCACACCAGATGATGTGCAGACTTGACATTTTGTATGCATCTCCCTCCCATTTAAGATGCTCATGCAGGATACAACACAAGAAAACATACAATGACCACTGAATCACTACTTCTTTTTTACACATTACACATTTTTTTTATTGGTATAAAATGTAATTCGTCCGAATGAACATTTTCGAATGCCACTGACTTTACTTTTTTTGGGAGGTTTGTATTTTTAATCAACATTTTTTTATATTAGATGACACTAATGATTACACATTAAAACAGTTATAAATTGTTTGTCCCAAAAAATGTAAATTTAATTAATTTAAGACAGGTTGTAGTTTTAAAAGCATTAGAAAAAACACATTTACCTGAAATCACAACAGCTTAAGTGATCAGCTTATGTTTGCAACACCACATTTTTATGAAGAGATTACAACAGAGAGGATCATTACATAATTGGCTACTTATAGTACAGTATATATTTTGAAACATGATATGCAACATCTTTCCAATATAACAATGAAAAACAATGACAAAGCGCTGACATTTTATATGAATGTGACTCTGTTTTGAGTTTTTGTAGCTTTCTTGAAAAAAACACTTGATCAGAGCCATCATCTAAAAAGATTTAAGGCCACTGGCTAAATATGTGTGGAATCTAAATTCCAAACTTGTAAAAAAAAAAGCTTACAGTCCCTCTTCTTTGACTAAATACTCTGGCAGAGTCTGAAAAGCAGTCACAGGTACAGTCACCGGAACTGTCAGGGATATGGCGCTGGGTTCAACAGTGGAGGGGGAAACCTCACTGGGTGGCGGAGGAGAGGGAAGCGGGTCAGTGTGAATAATGTTTATGTCACTGAGCTGCGTGGCTACTTGGCCAGCATCTGGGTGAGTCCTTAAGTGCTTGCGAAGGTAGGCAGCAAACAGGAAAGCTTTGCCACAGTGGGGGCAGCTGTGAGGTTTGCTGGTGGAGTGGATCTTCTGGTGTTTACGCAGTCCAGATTTGTTGAGGAAGCCTTTGCCGCAGCTGTTGCAGACGTGAGGCCTCGGCTTGGGATGCTGCTTCTCATGCTCCTGCAAGTCTGCCAGCTGTGCAAACTCTGCCTGGCAGGTTTCACAGACATGTGAGCCCATGGGCACGATTTTGGTAACAGTCGGAGGAGTGGAGTCGATGGAGTGAAAATTCTCATGTGCCTGAACTTCATCCCAGCTTCCAAAAGTAGCATCACAGTGAGTACAGGAGAACTGAGGGAGAGTTGTGTGGGCAGTAAAGCCTGAGGCTGACCCGGCCTCCGTCTCCTGATGTTGTTGTTGTTGTTGTTGTTGTTGTTGCTGCTGCTGCTCAGTCTGCTCAGCTAGGTGAGTCCTCTCATGCTTGCGCAGGCTTGAAGACACCACAAATGACTTCAAACACTCCTCACATTTGAAAGGCCTCTCTCCAGAGTGCACACGCCGGTGCTTGTTGAGGCTGGAGCGCTCAGCAAACGACTTGTCACACTCAGTGCAAGAAAAGGGCCGAAGGCCTGTGTGGACGAGCATGTGGCGCCGCAGATCCCAGGATGCTACAAAGGCCTTGTCACAGCTCTGGCATTTGTAAGGTCGCTCTCCAGAGTGAACGCGCTCATGCACGGCCAGATCAGCTGGTTGTCGGAACCTCTTGGAACACTTATCGCAGGGGTACGGCTTGAAACCCAGGTGGGCTCGTTGGTGGCGACGGAAACTGGAAGGGTCAGAAAACATCTTGCCACACTGTGGGCAGAGGAACGGCTTCTCACCAGAGTGAGTGCGGAGATGAGACTGGTAGGAGGAGAGCTGGGTGAAGCCCTTACCACACTGCTCACACTGATAGGGTTTGTTCTGGGAGTGAATGCGCTGATGGCAGGCCAGGGAGGAGGAGCGGGAGAAGGCTTTGCCACAGTCTGAGCACAGGTATGGTTTTTCTCCAGTGTGGGAGCGCTCATGGTTTTTCAGGTCCTTCAGCTCTGTGTACGTTTTCCCACACTCATCACAAGCGTAGGGCCGATGGCCTTGGTGGTTCCTTCTGTGTTTCCGGAAAACAGAGGGATCTGCAAAACTCTTACCACACTCAGCACAGAAGTATGGCTTTTCTCCCGTGTGAGAGCGCATGTGCACCTTCAGTTTAGACAGGGTGGGGTAGCTCTTAGAGCACTGAGGGCAAGAGTAAGGACGCTCTCCACTGTGCTGTGTCATATGGATCCTCAGGCATATAGCTTGCATGAAGGCTTTACCACACTCTATACATACGAATGGTTTCTCCCCAGTGTGAGAGCGGCTGTGGTTGCGTAGCTCTGTGGGTGTCTTGTAAGCCTTGTGACAGTCTGGACACTGAAAGGGACGCTGGGCCGAGTGAGTGCGCTCATGCTTTGAGAGTTGAGCCTTGCTGGAGAATGTTTTAGGACACTGAGAACACGAGTGCTGTTGCTGACGGTCTTTTATGTGTGCCGAAAGCTTGTGGCTCCGCAGAGCTGACTGACTCCTGAAAGTCTCTGTGCATGCAGAGCAATTGAAGGAAGGTTTGGCCTTTGGAGGCCTGCCTCTGCCACGTTTTTTTGCAGGCTGATCCTTCACCAGCTCTACCTCTTGTTGTTTCTCTTCATCCTGAGCAGGAGGGGTGTACTGCTCTGCAAGAGGTGGGCTGCCGGGCTGAGGAGAGGCCATCTTTATATCTGCAAAGAGATGATATAAAAAGACCCTTTTAATAATTATGTAAATAAGCAGATCATTAGCAGCATAAGGATATGAGAGTAGAGGATTGTTACACAGACATCAGGCTAAAGTCTTCTGACAGATATGAGTAAGGACAGCAGATCGTCCGTGGCTGATGGGAGACCAGAGAAAAATTTCTATAATAACATAAAAACAGAAATATGTGGGTGTGCATTAAATCACAAAATGGCTGGCATTAGGACCTCAGGGACAATAAGCTAACCGCTTTGATGCCAGAGGAAGTTGGCGATGCAATGACAGATACCACTGAGTGTGAATGACTGACATGTGCCCGACCAGAGACAACGATCAAATATCACGAGTCAGTGCAATGCTGTTAACAACCGGATACGATATGTACGTATTAATGCTCGCTAGCTCTCTTGCTAAACACTTTAAGTAACTCAAAATGGCTGGCTTTAGGACCGGCTGCACCAATTTACTTGACAGCGTCATCATCATCATGACCGTGATTATGCGGGATGGATTTGGCTAACATTAGCCGTCTATGCATCTTCTGTGCTTTGGAGAAACAAAGGTTTTTCTTACCTGAATCAGGACATGAATAGTCGGTCGATAATGCCTGGAAAAGCGCCTCGGTACGCGGCAGCATTTACTGTGAGGCACGGTGATTGCTCTTCACTGGCAGCAGGGTGGGGGACGGCTCTAGGACCATGATGACGAAAGCTCTCGGCAAGCCAAGTGTGCAACATTTTAATACGTGTAACTGTAAAAATATCGAGATAAGATACACAATAAATGTGTTATAACCCCTCTAGAAAAACATTGTAGTTGTTTTAAAGTAAGCAGGCTGTCTGTCTTAAGGGAAACATGCGTTAAGCTGAAGCGAAGATCATTTGCAATGCTTTTAAGTCAGTGGCAGAGCTAATGCTAGCTACGTAAGCTAGCCTAGCTGTTAGAAGCAGCTAGCTAATGCAATGCTTTAGGTGTTTTACGGAAACCAGCGGCAGAGTAATGAGATGAACACCGAAACTCTTATTTTTTATTTCCGTTTATGTTTGCTCTGTGACTTTTTTTAACGTTGAGCTCGCCGCTGTTTGTACTAAGTAAACTTCTTAGCCTTTCCACTTTCTAGAGGGAAGTATTTCTCTGCTGCACATTTCCTGTTTCCTAGCAACAAGAGCAATGTGGAAATGGGGATGGAGGAAAAAAAGACAATTGGAAAAAAGGGGGTTGCCCTTAAGACAAAATTAACGTTTTTAAAATAATGAATGAAACTACATCTTCGGAAGCTGGCACTGAATCAATACTGCTGCAGGTATTTAATTTGACGCATTTGCTGACGCTGTGATTCCGCATTTAAAACGACTTCTTGGCTTTTTGGTGCAATGTTTGTTTAGCTAGCCACGATGATGCTAGCTGGTAGCGCGCTAACGTTTGCCCACTGCTCTGCTACACAAATATAACCGCAGTTAACCTGTCCGCTCCTCCCTATAACTTGATGATGATAAGTATGTTTATCCTAAGTTTGTTTATATTGTCGAAGTAAATGTGTGTTTGCAGAGGCAGAAAATCTGTAAAAAGAGGCGTTTCCCGGTTTATTGACATAGCTAGCTGAGTTAGCCTGCTGATGTAGAGATGTGACGTTCACGTTAGCAAAACATGTCAGGCTGAACACCATTTATAGCTAACTATTGAACTTAGTGAGTGTGTCCATGACGCTGGTTAGTTACCCACTGCCGGTGACGCATTTAAAGCGTACCATACCATTGTTGTTTCTCCAAAAATGTATTTACTTAAACAGTTGAATCAGGGATCAGTACTTGCAAGGCATAAACATTATGAGATGTTCACTGTCGGGACAGTACAGGCACGGGTGTGACACACAGGTTAAGTTGTCAGTTTTGTAAAGTGACTGAAGAACAAACTAATATCTTTAGGAGTAATCCCCGATAGGTAATTTGTAGCTTTGTATAACACCCATTCTTGAGCACTGGGACAAATCATGGCCTTCCAAAAAAGCCTTAAAATGATAATTTATGAAACTACTAATTACATTTTTTTGGGGTGAAATATGATTTTTTTTTAAGGATTCATTTTTATATATGAAATAAATATGACTTATAAAATATGTTAATCTGCTTTCATTTGGTAACTTAGAAACCTGCCCTGTACCAGGAAACACCCTTGTCCCAGACAAGAATTCACAACTTAAATTAATTTTAAAATGTCTTAAAAGCCTTCAAAATTGAAATTTAACAGTGGGTACTAATAGCATTGGTTTACAAATGTGGTGTTATAATCGTCTTTGTTTTAAAATATATATTTTTATTAAAATGTTGGCCATTTAAAGATGTATCGCTGAATTTTTCAATTTTGCCGGATTTCTACAAAGACACAATTTAATCAGGTATAAAAGGAGTTAGCGATATTAGATTGACACTTACTGGTTTCCCAAAAAGGCAGGAATGCCGCTCAATTACCTGTAAGCTTTCTGTTTTTTGATACATTTATCATAAAAGGTCAAGTCCATAGCCCTTCTAAATACCAACTAAATAAGAATTACTGTTTAAAATGAGTACTTAAATTTGCTTTAAGAGAGCGCAAGTTTAAAAAATAAGATAGCTTCTCACTATGACTGCTGTCACATTCATAAATATATTACTTTTTGTTAACTCCGTAAGACGTCAGCTTGGTCAGATCTTACCTCTGACATCCATTATGTAAACTATTAAAAAAAAATAAATAAATAAAACTGGGAAACCCATTATAATGTTTAATAGTCAAGACTTTGATCTTTAAAATATATTTTAACAAAAAGGTTTTGTCTTAATTCACAAGAATGGGTGATAATGTAATCATGTTTACATTATTTTTAAAATATATTTTTATTATTGCAAACAACTGAATACTGTTAGGTATGCATTCACAAGCTCTAACTGGCTCTCCTCTGTCCTCAACAGCTCTGTTTGCCCTCCTCTCCTAAACTGAAGTCATTCTCCTAATTGTGTGGAACTGGGTCTCTACATCTGCTGTGTTACCTACCTGGACACTCCTTGGACCTTATTGTAAAGAACTGTCTTCTTTGTACACGGACAGTAAAGGCATCTAATGCATTTCCCTCCTGCATATTCTCACACTCTGTGTCTGGTGCACTTAATTCAATCGCTATCTTGTAATGGCAGTGCAAGACCCTGGCAGGACAACAGGTTTTCCGTGCAAACAATGTGGCATGGTATGTCCCAATATGCCCAGTCTACTCGAGCACATGGATGTTCACCTTCAACAAGAGGAAGAACGCAAGTTTAAATGCGATGAATGTGGACGTGGTTACAGGCATGCTGGTAGCCTAGCTAACCACAAAAAAACACACGAAGTGGGTTCTTTTCAGTGTAACATTTGTGGCAAAGAAAACTCTAACGCTTTGTCCCTTAAGAGTCATCTACGGAGCCACACTTCACAGAAGAAGTACGCCTGTACTGAATGTGGGAAAGCTTTTCGCCTGGCATCACAGCTGGCCACACATGAGAGAGTTCATCTTGCCAGGAGAGTAAAGGAGCAGTCATATAGAAAGGTAGACATGGAATATCCCACACATGAAGATAGACATGAAACTGAAAATAATCACCCACATCATCTCAGTGAGCAGTCAGCCAGTGTTGGGATTTCCATAGAAAGTAGCCCAGCTGAGGACAAGCCAGAGGTTGTTTATAATGCACAATCCGAGCCCTCTGATGATGCAGCAAATCGACCTTTCAGGTGTGATTTGTGTGACAAATCATACATACACCATCGAAGCCTGACCAATCATAAAAAGACACACCAAGTGGGAATGTTTGAGTGCACAGTGTGTTTCAAACTGTTCAATAACATGGCTGCTCTCTACAGCCACCAGAGAAGTCACAAGGCAAGAAGCGGGACAGACCCTAATTCAATGGGTGGGTCATACAGCGGCACGCCACTGGACCAGTTTTCACCTCAGAGCCAGGATGCTCCAGTAAATTTTTGCCATTTGTGTCAGGTACTATTCCCCAATGATGAAGAATTCCAGGAACACATCCAAATGCATAACTCCTCATCTCTGTCATTTGGGCTTCAAGATACCTTGTCAGAGAACCACAATATATCATATGACAACAGTATTGCGTCGCCTGAGTCAAATTTTTATGCATCTCCTATAAATAATGTTCCCTCAGTATCATCCATAGATAATCATGGAGGCTTTGATCAGCCGCAGGAGCAGATTAGAAGTAACGGTCATGTATATTCAGACTGCTCCAATAATCAAACACCACCTTCCAACAGCACTCAGGGAGAACCCCCAATCATGGACACAAGCATTCTCAATCCTGCCCTGACGCTGGACACCGACAATGCAACTGAAATGGAAGAGACGTCAACTGTAGATTCTGTCGAGCGTCCCTTCAAGTGTCAAATCTGCGGTAAAAGCTACCGGCACTCTGGGAGCCTTATCAACCACAAAAGGTCACATCAGGTCGGGATTTACCAATGCTCCATCTGCAGAAAGAGCTATCCCCACCTGGCCGCCCTCAAGAGTCATCTCCGTCTCCACAAAGCTCAGTCATCATCTTTTGGCCTCAACGCTGAGGGAGACTGGCTCTCCTCAGAGCCCCTGACTCTGGATAACCAACAGGGCTGCTTCTCCTCTCAAGACGAGGAGGGGGATCGCACTCACCCTGTGCTCGGTTTGGATCAGGAGAACGGAGTTGACCACAGCAATGGAGCTTTGTACCATGAGCAGTTTAATCAGGACTTTTCCCAGGATATGACTGTGCATCTACCTCACAATGAACACCTGATGCAGAGGCACATGTGTGCAGACTGTGGTGAGACATTCGCAGATATTGCAGGGATTAAGTCTCACAGTTGTCCACTGCTACAGCAGCAACATGACACTACGAGCAGTGACTATGACAGTAATATAAATTTCCAGGCCAGTAATGGTAACTGCGCCATTGGAAATCCAGGGAGTAATGTGGAGTTCCATGGTCTGAATGGTAGCCACGACCAAAGTTACTTTGAACAGAACTTCCATGATAATATGAGCAGTGATCAACTGAATGGTGGCGCAGAAGGTGATGACGTTGATGATGAGGATGATGATGGTGATCTGTATCAGTGCTCCATATGTGGAAACAGCTATACCAGCATGAGGGCTCTTAGGAGTCATCTCCGAGGGCACACACAATCCCATAGCACTCCTGCAAGCTCAGGGCCGTCCTCCATGTCCTCCCATGAAGAAGTGAAAGACGAGGAGCCTGGAGAGATGATGATTTGTAGCACATGTGGGGAAAGTTTTGCCACTAGGCAAGATTTAAATGCCCATCAGCTTCTACACACCCAGGACCAGGTAGATAATGTAAATCATCCACATATAAACAACAGTGATGTGTCTGGAGCGAAGGAGGAAGCACAGAGTATCATCTGCGGCAGCTGTGGCATCTTCTGCACCAGCTATCATCATCTTGAGAACCACGGTTGCACAGCTGAGAGGACAGATGAGTCGACACAGGGTAAAGAGGAAATGAAAGTAAATGATGTTGCCAAGTGTGAAGATACGAGTCACGTCAAAGAAACTGTTGACACTGAGGATCGTCAGTACAAGTGTGATCAGTGTGGGCGGTCATACAGACATGCTGGTTCCCTCCTTAACCACAAAAAGTCCCACAAAACAGGTGTATTAAGATGCCTCGTCTGCCAGAAGCGCTTCTACAACCTGCTCGCCCTTAAAAACCATCAGAGGTCCCACTTTGATATAAAGAGGTTAGTTTCAGCAAAAATAAACATCATTAATACCTGTAAAATTCCTACTTTTTCTATTGGTGTTGCAAGTTGTTAATGCATGTTGGAATTATGAATGATGTTAAATCAAAAAAAAGAAGAGTTGGCTTTAGAGTCTCAGTTTAATGTGTTGCAGATGTGTTTTGACATCATGGCCTCCTGTTTTGCAAACACAGAATTAACCATATGCCTTGTCTCCTCCCCCAGGCATACTTGCCACGAGTGTGGGAAAGCCTTCAAAATTCAGAAGCAGCTATTGAATCACCTGAGAAGGCACAAAGAGAACCAAGCCAAAATCCAGGATCTCAACAACCAGATCCAGGCCCTCATGCAGATGAATGGGACCAGGTCAGATGGAGGAATGCAGTCCTTAACTTCAAATGCCAATCAGGCTTTTACCTCTTCTAGATGCTGCAAGCAACTGCCTGGAGGGAAGAGAGGGCAAACAAAGTGTGAGACCTCAGTCAAATCTGAGGACACAGGTGACCAAAGGCCTTTTGCCTGTGACCAGTGTGGACGTACATATCGCCACGCAGGAAGTCTGGTCAACCACAGAAACTCCCATAAAACTGGTGAATATTACTGTTCTGTTTGTAACAACACTTACTCCAATCAACTAGCAATGAAGAACCACTTGCGCACCCACTTTGCATATAAAAAGCACTCTTGCCAAAACTGTGGAAAAGGCTTCAGGGGAAAGAAGCAGCTATTAGCCCACATTTGTGCAGGCCTCAGAAAGGATGGAGCCGGAGGCAAGAGGGGCCTAAAGTCTAGAGCCTTTAAGTGTAAGGAATGTAAGCACGCCTTTCACTCTGTTGACCAACTGACAGCCCACACCTGTGATGGACCATCAGGCAGTAATGATGCCCAAACAAATACGGGTCCAAATAAAGAGGAGCGGCCTTTCACGTGCAACATTTGTAATCGCAGCTACCGCCATGCAGGCTCACTCCTGAACCACAAAAACACCCACAAGACAGGACACTTCAGTTGCACCTTCTGCTCCAAGCCCTTCACTAACCCCATGGCTTTACGCAATCACACACGTATCCACACGCAGAAGAAAAAGTATGTGTGTCTCACGTGCGGAAAGGCTTTCCGCCTCGCCAGTATCCTGCACAACCACCAGAGGGTCCACAACCGGGTGGCGAGTCACTTCAGCTGTCCTGCATGTGGGAAGAGCTTCCAGGGCAGATCAGGCCTGAAGAGGCACCGCTGCCGCAGAGGTCAGGAGAACTCCCCGAGAGCTGGAGTCCAGCAGTCGGAGAGAGGAGACAAGTGCTTCATGTGAGTTACTGCCTCAATGTGAACTGAGTATGTTAGTCATGTTTTGTCTACTAGTCATCATCAGGCTAGTTTTAATATATTTTCTCTTTGTTTAAACAAAGCTGTTCTGACCTGACTGATAGACTTGCCAAACCTACATATCGTCCAGTATTAGCTCATCGCAGTTATATCTGTTTACCGTGAGTTGCCAAAAATTGCAGTACAGACATGCCAAAGATAAGTTTATCTTTTTCAACCTAGAGCGCTGACAAGTTAATTTTTCAACAGTAAAATATCCCACTCATCTCAATTATCATATTTAAAATATGTGACTTTTCTGCACTAAAAACAACTAGACCAATGTAATTTGTTTTGTTGAGTTTTGTACTTGCATTATCCCAAATGTTTTCAACAATGTTCAAACCCAGAGAAATCTGTAATTTTAATTAAGGGCACAGTTCCTGTCATTTGGTCGCTGTCGCTTGTCAGTGGCCTCATATCCCCTGTGGTTGTCGGCAAGAAACTGTTTTAAGCCACATTTCTGAAAATACACCCCTAGATCTTGGTCATTTTTAACAAGATTTGCATTTTTAATATGCAGTATATACTTAAGTCCCTTTCCCATTGCACAAAGAACACACTAACACCTAAATAACATCTGGCTTTTGTATGTAATGGGAAAGGTTAAAATTGGCATTCACACCCGGGCCAAATGACTCTGCAGTAGTAATGGGTATTTATCAACTCCAGCTCCAGCAGTGATGAAAATACAACACCCCGATGAATGTGCATATTTTAGCCCCCTTTACCGGCGAGATGCAATTAGTTGCCAACACAAAATACCGCCCGTCTCCACCCAAGCAGTGCTCAAACATTGTTCCAAATTAGATGGCACCAAGTGTAAAAGAGATTCTGAATTAGTCACATTCTCACTGACCTCCATGCTACTTTCTACCGTTTACTAACCCGTTTTCTGGCCTGCCTGTGATGTTGAATCTAACACACTAGTATAAATAAACAAAAAGGGATGCTTGTCTGCAGCAGAGCCGTGTGTACGGCCTCAGTGCTCTGGCAGTGGGAAAGTAGCCCATAGCCTGTTATTTCTGGGTTTTCCGGTGTTTGAAAAAACCTGCGTACATGTGCAAATTTGGGTTGAAAAGGGGTATTATACTACTGTTACTGAATGAAGGATTAGAAGTCATCTGACATCTGGACCTTGAGTTATCAAGGAAACAACCTGAGCAAACATGAAGCTCAAGCCTCAGCCATGCAAAGCGGTATCCGAGAAACAGATTTTTAACAAGAAACTGCTGTATTCAGTGTTTTTTACCAGCTTAAATCACCAGGTCCATTTGTTTTGGAGAGAGAGAGACTTTGGCTCATGCTAAAAAAAAAAAAAAAACATCCTAATCATCTGTATCTTAAGTTATTGGAGAAATATGGCGAGCACACATCAGCAGAAGGTGGGCTAGAAGCCCCTCCGTGATGAGCTGAAGTGTGTCAGAGAACCACTGATTCTTTCCTGAAACTGCTTTATTCAGTGTTTTTACTGGTATTAATCACCTGGTCCATTTGTTTTGGAGGGGATGAGACCTCTGAGGATAATTCGGCTTCCGGTAAAAAAATTCCTAAACAATGAACACTGAATGAATCCTACCCAGGATAAACTGACTACAATGACAGCATTGCTCTGTCTCTCATTATCGTTTCTATCGAGAAACCCCTAGCATCTGAAAAGAACACACTGTACGTTATAAAACAAATTGAAAGGATCCCTAACAATATTATTTGTTTATAAGTTATGATAATGTTAAAAACTGTTATTGGACTCTGAATTATTGGTATCAGCCTCAAAGATCCGTTATTGGTCAGGCTATTCTTTTGAAAGTATATTAATGTTTAATAATGATAATAATAATAATGGTAAAGTAATATTATACATAATTTGCAGGTTGATAAAGAGTTCACTGATGTGTAAAACGGTTCGAGTTAAAGTGTAATATCAGGTTTTGAATATGAACATATCCTTGCTGCAGGTGTGACCTGTGTGGGCGCTCCTACCGCCACGCCGGCTCTCTCCTCAACCATAAAAAGACACACTCCGAAAACCTCCACCACTGTACCTTGTGTCTGCAGACCTTTCCTGATCCTCTCACTCTACAGATACACACCCAGATGAGGCGTCACTGCTGCCCCGAGTGTGGCAAAACCTTCTGTCTGGTCGCACACCTGCAGAGCCACATGGAGGTGCACTCAAAGGACCGGCCTGTGGTGTGCAACCCCTGCCAGCAGAGCTTTCCCAACACGGCCAGCTACCAGCAGCACCAGGAAATGCACCATGGGGCTCAGGACCCCTATCAACAAGGCGTGGACGAACCTGTCGATAACATCTGCTGGGACTCAGGAATAAATCAGACCATGGGGATGGACGGGATGCAAAAGCAGGTTCCACCACCTTTGTCCCATATTCCAGTAAGCATCGCAAATTCAGAGAAGAGCCATGAGTCTGCTGGCCCAGAGGAGAAGAGCCACGTCTGCGAGCACTGCGGCCGCACATACCGCCACGCCGGCTCCCTCCTCAACCACAAGAACAGTCACAAGACGGGTTCTTTCTTCTGCTCCATCTGCCAGAAGGAGTTCACCAACCTTATGGCTCTCAAGAACCACCGGCGCATTCACACGGAGCCAAAGCGCTACCAGTGTCTGGAGTGTGGGAAGGCGTTCCGTGTGTCCACTCAGCTCATATGTCACCGACGAATCCACACCAAAGAGAAGCCCTTCGCCTGCCTGCTGTGCGACAAGAGCTTTTCCAGCAAGTCCAACCTGCGGCATCATCAGAAGATGCACCAGAACACCCAGACCTACGACTCCTCTTTTAGCATGGATGCTAACACGTTCATGGACTTGGACATGGGGTCTTTCCTTTGAAGTCCAGAGTGTAGAGAGAAGAGGACAAGTGGTCCTCTTATTTATCTGTGTTTCATCCCTCTATCAATAATTGTAAAACAGTATTTTTTTCAGAAAGTGCTCCTTGGTCCTGACAGAAGCTCCTTTGAAGACATGCACATTTCATTATTGACTTCCAGTCTTACCTCCACAACAGATGGTGACATCACTCAGAAGTCTCCAGAGGGTTTATCGGTCAGCTTTTAATAAGGCCTGAATGTTTTCCAAGAACACACAGGATCCCGGAGTAAAGGGCGCCCTGGCCGATGAAAATATCAGTCGCCGCTCATTCCTCAACGACAAACCAACCAACCAAAGTGAACAGAAAAGTGCAGCCCAGGTCCATGTAAGAACATTAACACTGATGACATGTTTTTTTAAGACAGTACTGTTCTAACGGTGATCTCTCCTCTCTTGCTATGTATAATTGTGTTCAGTGCCTCTGTAAGTTCCTTAGGAAACAAAATATACAAACTATATTTATCTCTGAATCCTTTTTGTTAGCTTTGCCGTCAGTGTCGAAGGACTGCTCACTTTCCTTTTGGATTTCACATAGGGCAAGCCTGTTGTTATAAAGTCAAATACCTCTGGGTGTGTCCAAAGGTCAGTGGCAAAGTGATTTACTGAAATCATATTATCAAGTAAATAGTCGTACTGCTAATAATATTCACGTTGAGTGACATTGTATGCTAAAAATGGATGTATTTATTAATTTATTCCTGTTATTTTCTGTGCATATTTTATTAGAAAAGCTTTCTATGAATGTTGTAAAAACCTGTCTTCTAAAACTCATGTAGCCTTTACGGGACATCATCAGTCGATTTGTATTTCCTTATTAGTTCTCAGTTAAAAAAACGGGCAGGAATGAATGAGCCAAGCACTATTGGCAGCACTCAGGGTAAACCTTCAAAAGGAACATACCTGATGTGTAAAACATTGTAGATAATCAGTTTCTGAACTGAGCATTTTACTTTTCACCTGTGCTATTTTTCAAAACTTAATTTAGCTCATGTAACGGTAATCGAAGTCACTCCAACAGTTAGTCGCAGCTCCACGTGCAGCGCATGCTGTTGAAATACGATCTTTGAAAAGCATCAGTTGAAGTGCCAGTGCCTAAAATGTAAGTCAATTGTAGCAGTTTAATGTGAACAAACCTCCTCTTGCTGTACTTGTTATATACTGTAAACCACATGTTATATTGTCCATTACATAATTTGATTTTTTTTTGTTTCATTTTAAAGCTTCTGATTTGTGAGTCTCCTCAGCCACAAACAGTTAAAACGTCTTAAAGCAGTTGATAACAAAAGTATTGCGACAGTGAAGTGAGAGTGGTTTATTTTTTTATACATGATTATTTTTCC
>JAPZEB010000014.1:17732082-17756973 GCA_029783705.1 Chaetodon striatus | reverse complement strand
ATACTATGACTTTTTTGTGACATTTTTGACGACATACTATACTATGACTTTTTTATGACATTTTTGACGACATACTACATTATGACTTTTTTTCATGATTTTTGACGACATACCATGCTATGACTTTTTCTATGACATTTTTGACGACATACTGTGGTATGATTTTTCACGACATACTAAACTATGACATTTTTATGACATTTTTGATGACATACTATACTCTGACATTTGTATGACATTTATGATGACATACTATACTATGACTTGTTTATGATATTTTTGATGACATATTATACTATGACATTTTTATGACATTTTTGATGATATACTATACTATGACTTTTTCATAGGGGTCATAGTATATTTATGACATTATCTGTGGCATGACATTTTCATGTAATACTATATCAGGGGTTCTCAAACTTTTGCTAACCGAATACCAATTTAAGGAGTCAGCCTATGAGTGAAGGTGGCAAAAACAAAATATATTCCACATTAAACTGGAAAGTTGTCCTAAATTTAGCACTGGTATTGATGACAGAATATAATTCCTGCAACACTCATGAGGTGCAGGCATACATTCAATGTCACGTTCAGGGGCCTCAAAATAACATTTCTGAGGGCCGTCATTGGCCTGCAGGGCCGCACTTTGAAAAAGTAGTTAAGCTGTTATGATCACAACGATCACAACAATGTACATAGGTAACACTGGCTCCACTGCGGTACAGTCCACAGTTTGGCTATACAGCAAGCTACCATTAAAGGGCTACAGCACAACCTTGGGTGTCAAATTGCATTTAAAGTTACGAAAACAAGATTGTGTATCCAAGTAATGCCATCATAATTTGTATAGTCCCCTTGGTTCTAGAAAACTGCTTTCACTCAGTCATAGGTTTTGATAATAAACTGCTAGTGGTAGATCATGTCACACTGTCATACTCACTCCATTTATCTCCCCCCACTGAGTCCACAAGAGTCAACATGAGATTATCCAGTAAACGACTGCAGGCTGTTCATATTTGTTCATATATGAACAGCATGTGTCGATGTGATTACATGACAAATAGCTGTAGGTGAATGTGGGCTGTTGCTCTCTGAAGCTTTAAGTTAATCCTCTCTTATTTACCCCCATGCCTCCTCTGCTCCCATCTCTCATCTCCCTCCTCCTTTTCTTTTGCCTGATCACAACAAAGTGTCCCCCCCTTCCTCTGTGAGACACCATTTGAGATGTTCTAGAAACAAACCAGAATTCCTTAACTCTGGGAAAATAACATAAAATAATCATAACCAGGTGACTCGCAGGAGAGCCGGAATCAGCTAATACAGAACACGTGAGGAACTTTGTGGCTTTCTTCTTCTCATAAAATGAAAGTGGGAAATTCCTACGGGTCAGACTGCTGATGCAACTTAATTGCCTGAGAGAGAGTTACTCAGTAACTTCTGCTACATGAACAGGCAGTGCATGAAGTGCAGGATGTGCTTTCACAGAGTGTTTCCGTCGAATTGTTTTGCCGCCTGTTTGCGTGTGCGACTTCCAGAGAATAAACCAACGTGTCTGTGAGAAAGAACTTTTGGTGGTTTAGTGCGGGGAGAAAACGTCTACCTCTGTGGACACAATGGAAAGCTTCATCTCTTTTATGGCAGCCAGACAGCTGAACAATTACAAGTGTGCACAACCCAGATGATAAGGAAAGAATGAGCCTGAAGATGTGACATAGTTAACACTAATTGCAAGCTGAGTGTAGAGACTGTTTCAGTGTTTTCACGGTCTGTGGTTTTCTCTGCAGGTTCCTGCCTTTGGTTAAGGGCATGTATGCACTTAATACCCCAAGGTCATGCATGAAGTAATGAGCACTGTGACATTAAGCTTTAAAAAACATCCCTGCAAAACAATACCACAACACAAAGTCAGCCTACATAGATGAAACAATACCAGACAAGACAAAGTTTCAGATAGAGCAACAAGGAAATAGTCTGCAGATATCCGATAGATAAAATGATAACAATCTTTCTTCCTTCTCGGTGCCACATGTGTATTTGCATGGGCAACTTATTTTGTATCCATCATTATAACAAGGAACCACCCTGAGCCTAAATTGAGTCATCATTTGTGGTAACTGTCATGTTCAGACTGGCTGCTTTTATCTCCACTGAAACTAATAACAAAACTACCAGAGTTGAGTCTGAAGCAAACCAAAAGTAGTTGAATGAATGTGTCGGAAACTGTGGCTGCTTCAATGACAACAACAACACCACATAATTAATATTGTGACATCAAGTTGAGGAACTGACAAACCAACTTCTCACTAAAGTGTTACAACACAAACATGAGCTGGTAAGTGAAACTATACTAAACGTTAGGTGTTACAGATAAATGAAACAAGGAAACCTGTGGATATCTGATATATGTTATGATGGTCATCATTGTTTGCTCAGTGTGACATCATTCAGCAAAAAAAAAATCTACAAATTTCAGTGATTTCTTGAGTGCAGTAAAACTGTGATGTCTGAACACTGACACGCAATGAGTTTCACTGTATGTTTTCCACTGTTATCTACTGGTAATGGACCCTGATGTGCAGGGAGCCTACCTGGATTTCCTTTCTTTGTACGTCACTGTGTGCAGCAGTGACATTCAGTGGTGGATTAAGTATTTAAATCTTTTACTTCTGAGTAGGCTGGCAGTACCACTCTGTAACAAATACTCCATTACAAGTAAAGGTACGGAAATTAAAAAACGTACTGAAGTAGACATACAGAAGTATTGTTAGTAAAATGTACTAAAAGTTAAAAAAGTAAATGTATGCTTATTCAGAAAAAAATACTGATGGTTGAAGTGGAGCTAATTTCACTGTTGATAGTTTAGTCCAGTGGTTTCAACCTCAGGTCGGACCCCTTTCCAAAGGGTCACAAGGTTTTGCTACAAAAATCTGTACTCATTTTTTAGACTTTCCTCTAATATGTGTGAAATATTAAGTGATTTACCACTTTAATCTGAAAGGGAAATGTAGCCTCCCTGTTGAGTCCAGTTAGTGTTAATGGTAAATGTAGTCAATTGAACTAATAAATTCCTCAGTGCCTGTTATATTGACTGAGAAAGATGAGTTCTCCTGCTCTCAGAGCAGTGTCTGTGGTGCCTACGTGTACCAGGATGTAAGCTTCTGACTAATACAGCCACAGCCTCGGCGTCTCTCCGCTGAACTTCTCAAATAAATAAAGCTGAATATTTGAATAACTGAGTCAGTTGCCTGGAATCAAACCTTTGGGTTCAAACCCACTCTACCGAGTTCCAGTGAGCTGATTAGTCTGGCATTGCGACATTAAACAGTGGATTCTCGGTTAAAATTAAGAAACATTTCGCGCCATAGGGGGACAAACGATTAGCCAATCAGTGCCGCAAGCAGGACTAACGCAGTTGTTAAGCTGGCGTCAACTGGTTTGGGAAAATCAAATCCCACTCACCCATGAAAATGAGTTACAGTGGATGTAATGTCAGACTGACAATGGAAACATAGTGAAACAACTTGATGTTTCTGTCTGATATCAGGCAGCCAAGTCATCCAAAAACACTTTAAAATGTTTCCTTGTCGATAGCATCCACTTCACTCGTGCCATTTTACTGTTGAAAAAGTAGCTAGTTTGCAATTCAAGTGAAGAGAAAAAGGGAGTTCTGTTTGTGAGCGGCATCTAAGACACACCCCCTGGCTACCCAGAGGCGGAGACTAGAAATCCAGGCTGCCTCCAACTACATCCCTGTTGTGTCAAATGACGTTTCTGGATGCAGGAAGAACAGATTTTGCCGCTGTGAACTCAACTTTCTTTGTCCACATCAGCTCCTGAGGAATTGATTGCGTCAGTCATTTACCATCAACACTGAATGGATGTCCACATAAAGCATGGTAAAATTTTCCCTTTAATGAAATCATCTGAGAAGGGTAATGTCTCATCGGTGGAACTACTAACAAGAAACACAGAAAATATCAAAGGAATAGTGAAAGTGTCCTGAAGCTCCAGGTTATGTCTACTATAGTGTTTGTTTTGTCTGACAAAAAGTCCAGAACTTAAATATTTTCAGTTTGCTGCGTCTCAAGACTAAGACAAGCAGAAAGTCCTCACGAGTGAGAAGTTAAAACTAGTTCATGTTTGACATGTTTGGAGTGCAGCTCTTCCTTTGAGGACAGCTGGATAACATCTTCTGTGGCTCTGGAGGGACCGCTCTAACGTTTGAGAAAGTAACCCTGATGATGCCACAGTGATGTCATTAGGGTTGTCTCAGTTTGGACTTATGTTTTTAACAGAAAGGCTGAGTTACAAGCTGGATGTATGGAGTAATGTCGTCCTGCACCCGAGTACACTTGCGTCATCACCTATGGGACATTTTCATTGGGGGGACTGGCAGAGCGGTGAGGCTACACTCTACTTCTGGCCGGAGGAGAAGCCACTGCTGTTGGGTGTGGATCTCTCTGCCGCGTGCCAGAGCTCCGACTGCAGGTCGAAGGTGGCAGGGGGCTGCGTTGGCATCTGATGTAGATGCATCAGTATTAAACTGAGATTGTTTCACAAGCGGTTAAACACTCCCTGTAGTTGCGTTAAATAGCGGCCCATTTCCATGTTTTGGTTCAGTTGGGGTTCACACCTGATGTGTACCATACCGGACACACATGAACCATACTTGAAACCAACTTTTTAAATGGACTCGGGCACGGATCAGCGTACCCTGCCTGGGTACAGCACAAACTGTTTACACTAAACAAACTGGACTTAAGGTTTAGAACCAAGCCTGGATGTGAAAGCTTGAAAGATGCATTATGGGAAATGTAGGATCTGGTGTTCTTGGAACTTGACTCATGACTTAAGTCAGGATGTCTCTGCTGGTTTGATTTTAATTATTCTTCCTTAAATCTGTCCCTTGTGAGTTGTTTAACATCATGGAGGGGCAACACTAAATTGGTGAAGTGTCCCTTTAATTTACAAATTAATTCACTTGGATTCTCTTATAACTTATGACCAAAATACAACCAGGAAGAACTGAACCTTAGACACAGAAGGAAAAATCAGAAAGAGCCTAAAGATCTAAAGTCTTCATCCCAGATGTGTAGGAGGGCGTACTGTGGGGATCTGCTGGTCACATTACACAGGACACACAGCACCTGTCGACCAGGTCATTATTAAACCAGCTGCAGCCAAAAGGCACTTGTTCTAGAAGTCATGTTTGAGGCATTTTGACCTCTAACTCTGGTTATGTTACAGCCACATGCTCAGGCCTCTAGAGACTCTGCATCCTCCACAGCCAGCCAGCCTGCAGGGCTGGACTGACTCATTTTTTATAGCTGTGGTCACAGCAGAAATGTGTCACAGTTCTTGTAAGCATTTCTCCTGATGACCTCAGCTCTGCATCATCCAGCAGGTCCACCAGAGTCCTGCTTCAAGGTTCAAAAGGTCACAGAGAGGAACTGAACCTTGACTGCTGGTTGACCTCTGTCCTAACCCAAACCACATATGAGAAGTGGAGTTTCTGACTCTCAGATCAGACAACAAATAGAAACTGCTCATTAAGTTAAAGGTTAGGGAAGAAATGTTTTTGCTGGGGTGGACTCCTTGTGATTTACTCTAAGGGGATACAACAGCTTTTCACACATCCATGAATGGCAACACCTCCTGATATTTTAGCAGCAGGGATAATCATCTGACTTCCACATAAGTTTCTTATGATTCAGCACCAAAATCTGGCCAACACGAGGAAGTTTGGAGCCATTTTTTTGTGCTCCAGAGTAGAAGACCTTGGCAAATCTCAGCACCTAGCCTGACAAAGGGTGTTTTCGGGTGTGGGGGTGCTGTATTTTGTCATGAATTGGAAGGGGGTGGGTGGACAAACAGCTGATATCCAGATGTAGAGATGGTTTCACACGGATAGAATCTAGACCAAGCATGTTTTGATTTAGCGAGTTAAAGTGCACTTGGTAAGTTTACTGCCTGAGGAAATGATCCTAACTCGTGTAATTATTCAAGATTTTAGCTTCAGAGTGCAATCTGACCCTGGTGTTCTCCACTGGGATTAAATCCAAACTTCAGACTGCTGTGGAAACAAAGTCAAAAACACTTTTTTGGGGAGTTTCTGCGAGACAGTCAAACATATCTTTGTGTGAAATGGACACAGGCAGTGCACCCTCTCCATGTGGCCTGTCCTTCTCGCCCAGGGACACGGATGGATGGGGTGAAATAAGGCGATCGGAATGCGGAACCGGTGAGAAATGCAGCTGGTAAAGGAAGCGGCTTTGTAAGCAGACCCGCTATCTGACTCCATTATAGGGAGAGCAGAACACCAGACACTAATCCATGTTCTCAGAAACAAGGATACCCAACAATTTGCGCGTAAATCACACGTAGGAATGAAAAGGAAAAGTTGCGTAGTCGCTTAAATTGAAGTAAAAAAAAAAAAAAAAGTTTTCATTTTCCAAGAAAAAAACATGTTGGAATAAAAACTTATTTTACTTACTTTTCTGTGCGCTCACGCCATAGAAATTGATCACAGCCGCTATAATAAGTCCGCACAGCGCGCAGAGAGCGTTTGAAGCCATGATGTCTGCGGGTAAAAAGCTGCTCGCTGTCGGCTACACAATTCCCGAAAGTTCATCTGATTAACAATCCGTGCTGGTTTTCAGCATGGAAAAGCGAGCATCAGAGTGAGTCACCCGGAGGAGTCTGCGCCTTGTTTTAATAGCGCACACACCCACGCTAACAGTTCAACTCCTATGAGTCATTTCCTATGTACTGTACTGCTCGGATTCTCTGTGCGCACTCCCCGACTCACAGGAAACTCCTCTACCATAGTATGTGGTTTAATTTGCTTCGTACCAAGTGAAAGTTTCAATTAAACCACCCCAGGTATGAAAGTTTCAATAGCCTTACATATAATTCATATTTTTAGGGCCACACCCTGGAGGTTTTTCTCGACATTTTTTCACCAGAGAGCCTGTGTAGTCTGGACTTAATAGTGTTCTCATTGTTATTACCACGCCTGTCGACGTCATTCGCTCCCCTCTGCCAAAAAACACAACTCTCTGGCATGAGTCTGGGTCCCATGCACAGAAAAAAGAGGAACAGCAACCGAGGCAAAAACAGATGACATTCACTAAAACTATCAGTGTTTTTTTTTTTTTTTAAAGCCTCTGGGAGAGTCTGCTTAATAGTTAAAGTGAGATAAGCTTTATCTTTGTCCACACTCTGCAGATACAAAACAACTTTTGGAAACTGACATTTGAATAGTGAGTGTCCCTGACGACGCAGGGTGGTGTTATTAATGTCTGGGGCTGGGTGTAGCCTGCTGCTGCAGCACAAATATGCAATAACAAAGCCAGTGGACTCATGCCTGGAGTGCTATCAGGTTGGCCCCTGTCACAGCGTTGTCTCATGTATTAATGCAGACCATCAGTTACTACAACATCTGTGCTGTGTGACATAAAATGATCACAGCACAACGTCAAAACTACTTATTTATTGATGACAGGTTATGCACATTCATAAGGGTAAACAACTACTGCCAATGTATCACTACCAATGAAGTTATTCTTGTTTTTGCCAACGTTATAGCTAATTCGTCTTCCTTAAGTGTTCCCAAATGCCTGATTAACTGTTTTTCACATATTTACTCTTTTCCTCTGCAGGCTGGAACTTTTTATGTGTGTGCTACATGGTGCGAACTGCCTTTCCCACAAGAACTAACGTCAAACAGACTCTAACCAACCTCGCAGTAAATAGTTCACATCATCCGAACAGAGGAAAAGAGGTTTCATTGGCTCAATTAGGTAAGAAGCATGTTGTTGAACAGATGTTTTTGTACTCGACTGTCACGGCTAACCTTTAGGAAAGCGGTCTAAGAGGACCTGGAGCAGCACAGCCCACTAAGGACACCCATATGAGCTGACTTTCCACTGCAGTGATTTCATCAGTAATGAGGCACTATAAGCTGCAGATGTTGTGTCAAACTCTCCAGTAGGAACCATGGCAACAGGATGAACACACACAGAGGACCTTGCCCAAGGTGATCCAAACTCTCCTGTATGTGCTGCTGACTGGGTGCCAAACTAGCTGACGTCTCTCAGGCATTGTTAATACTATAGCCTAACCAAGGAAGTTACACAATTCTGGCTGTTGTACTTTATATATTAGAAACATATTTAGTTTTACACATGCAGTCCTCCAGTCTGTAAAGCATGGCTTCTTTTAATTTTTCAAAATGTAAAATTTCAGCTTCACTGATTTTACGGGATTTCCAAAAAGCCAGCAGGACGAAACCACTCAAAGAAACGCTTCAGTGAGATCAACCACTCCAGTTCCAAGTCTTTCAATACATTAAAAAAGAAATATATTTAAAAGTGGGCCCAGTTTGTTAAAAGAAAGGATGTTTAACATGGCAAGAACAAGGACATGAAAAAACAGTGCAGAGCAGCTCAACATGTAAGAATATCACTGTGTGCACAAACAACTGTGTTTATTAACTACAGCACAACACTCTCAGTCAGATGTGTCACTATCTGTTTGGTCACCGAATAAATCATCAGCTGGCAATGATGCAGTAAAACGAGTCTTTCCAAAGAGAGAATAAAACGGGGAAACACACTCATCTGATATCCCCAAAATGTCTGCCTCTTTGAATAAATCTTCAGTTCTTTTGTCTTTTCTCTATTCGTTTCTCTCCTTTGGTTCTGTCTACTGTTCTCTCTTTTCACTCCTCTGTCTCTCTGTGAATTAGGTGATGTAGATGCGGTGAAAGTCGTTGGCTCCGAAGGCACAGTTGCACTTGGGGCACTTCCTCTGTCGGGTGTCGTACCGCATCTTCAGACATTCGTAACAGAAGACGTGGAAACACTTGGTGAGCACCGTCTCCTTGTCTCGTGTGTTGCAGCACGGGCAGCGCAGCTTGGCCTGGAGACAGATAAATACATTGTAAAGGGGCCAAAAACTCACTTGCCAACACTGTTATTACCTTAATTCATTGTATGGTAACACACCTAACACTTGCGGGTGTAACAAGTACGCTCTATATCCCCAGAACGCAATATTTCTGCGGAGGTTTGAGCTCACTTTCTGGCCCATACTCACAAGTGAAAAATAGCCAATCAAGCAAATTACAAAGGTGTAGTAATTAGCATTTCAACATATAACTTTTACTGGACTGTTATAGTTCTGTAAACAACAGTCTACTGCAGACTGTGCCAGAAAGCTGTTGTGTTTTTATAACTCCCTTGCCACTAACAACGGTTGATTAAAGCCATATATTTCTCTGCATAACAACAATGTTTTCTCTTCCTGACCTTGTACTGGTTGATCTCCTCCTGCAGGATCTCATCAGCATCAGAGTACACCTCCACCTTCTTCTGTTTCTCCAGCTTCCGCCTCAGCCTCGACAGATCCTCCTAGAAAGGCATCAGGAGAGGGGTCATTTAACAAGGACTCTTCATCTGATCTGAGAGCTCCGAGGGAGAGTTTGCAGCGATATTCCCAGGGCTGAAACACAACATACCTGTGCTCGTTTCAGGTTGCTGCTCTCCCTCTCCCGGGCGGTGCGGTTCTCAGCCACAGAGACCTGGATCTCCTTAAGCTTGGCCTGCGTGTGCTCCAGCTGCACCTTCAGGTCCTCTGCCAGCTGGGCAGCCTCCACCGCCTGCAGGAGGAAAGGAACCGGACACACTCAATAAAAAAAAAAACCTAATGATGAAATTCCTGGGCTGTAATGTGGTGGTAGTACAGTAAGCTTGGATAAAACTTCTGAGTCTGTTCTTTGTGCTTCAACTTTCAACATTCAGCCATGTACCAACCAAAACACGGCACTGTTGGTTTTTGCGTGTTTCATCCTATTTGCTGCAGATTGTGTATATTTTCCATGTCTGACGACCGTTTTCCACAACATACCATAAGTGCTTAGATCCTCTTCATAGCTTCCAGGCTACCACTGGTTTCACTTAAAGTAAGCCGCTCCTTTTGTGTGTTTTCTGTTCTGTTTAATTTTACTGTTATGGTTGTCGCTACTTGTGAAAATCAAAAGTGAAAAAAAAAGGGATTCACGCAGACACACGAGATGACCTCATTAACAGTGCCCCAGCGCACAATTCTTGTCCTGACAGGTACTTGGGCGACATTAGCATTTCTCAGTAATATATTTCACAAGTAGGCACTTAAAGGGATAGCTCAGATCTTTTGAAGTGTTGTCACATGAGGTGCTTATCCATTGTCAGTGTATTACCTACAGCAGATAGCGGCCGGCACACCACTAGTTTGGAGAAGCAGGCAGTAGTACCACCATGGAAGCTACGCAACGTATTGCTGCGGACGTATTTCAGCCACCTAAATCCCACCGAAAAAAAGGTCTACCTCAAAGAATCAGTTCAAGTGTATGCTATATTGACATTGCTGCAGACAGCCCTTTATGATGGGAAAGCCAGTAACAGCTGCAGTTTCCCATGTGTGCTCTCATCAACAGACTCCTCTGACAAAAACTGCACTTTCTGGCTCACAGAATACAGGAGATGCTCATCTACTGCTGCCCCGATTCGTTAGTTTGTTCTTGTGTGACTTTTGTGAATCTGAACTAACCCTTTTAAAAGGCCAATGTCACACAATAACACAAACAAACTAACCAATCAAGGCAGCGGAGGAACCAGCAGCTCCTGTGTTCAGCGATGTTAATCAACTGTTTTTCTCGATGGAGTCTGGCTTTGAAGAGAGCGTTATAACGGCTTCCTATCCCGTCGGAAATCGCTGTCTTACAGCACAGTGAAGTGGTGACAACATTCAAATATAGCGTACACTTAAACTTATACAGATTTTTTTAGATGGCTTAAAAACGTTTTGCTGCTACCCCTGTCCAGATCTTCCTGCCTGCTTCTCCAAACTGAGGGTGTGCCAACCGCCATTTATTGTATGTAATACACTGACTATGGATAACTTCTTCATACAACCCCACTTTAAAAGTTCCAAACTATCCTTTTAACTACTTGCAATTATTGCGGGCAGTGGGACAGACAGTCTGTTAATTTGCTAACAATGTAACTCACTCAGCAATGTTTAGCAATGTTTCGTGGAAAGAACTCCACAAATCTTGGATTGTCAGAGCTTTTCATGAGCACACCAAAATTATGATGTGTACAAGTTTGGCTTTTGGCACATGCTATTATCCAGATCCTCTCATAATGCAGTCTTTATATTCAAGAACAAAGACATCTGGCAGCAATCAAATCATTTGGTGATTAGTCAACCTTAAATGCAAGAGCTGACAATATGATTGATGGCATCTCTCTTCTCACCTTCCTCTTGTTGAGTTCTAGTGCTTGTGTTCGGACAGACAGCTCCTTTTCCAGAGCGGCCAGCGTGCTCTGAAGGACGCCCTCTTTTTCCTCTAGCTTCTGCACAACCAGCAGCTGGGCATCCACCTAGAGAGAGTGACAGCAACAGTACGTCAGTGCCCCGCAACAATTAAAACCATCACTGCTGCATTTCCAGGTTAGGAAATAACACGTCACCTGGGTTTTGAATGTAAGAACTTGGTCAGCCAACTCCTCCTTCTCCTCTTTCAGCAGCTTGTAGATCTGGTTAGATTTGATCCGCTCACTCATCAGCTTGAAATTAGCGTCGTCCTTCTCCCGCAATTGCTGCAACAAGCGGCTGTTCTGCTCCTGCATGTCCTCGAAGGCCTGGCCTGTTACATCCATCTCACTCAGCAGGGCCTCCTCCTCCTCGAGAGACAGAAGTGTCAGGGATCAAAAACAACGCAGACACAGTGACAGACAGCGATATTAACTCTGGACTTTAAAAACCGATGTGGCCTAACTTCATCACGACCTGCAGTCATTCATTCAAAGGATGTGTGGGGTTTTAGTAATAAACAATGTTTGGAGCAACTATAATACCTCTATTTTTGGCTGTAACAACACATGTAACTCATTACTTTTTCAAATAAATAACATAATTACAATTACTGAAATTTAAATGGGCTTGTTACTCGTTCCTTTTTCTCAATCATAGCACACAAATGCAGCCGTTATGATCTAATGTTGCCCGTAGTAAGTGGCACTAGGCTGCTCTGTCTTGTGTGTGCAAGAGAGTGACAGAGAGAAGGGTTAGAGATGGTGGAAGGTGGACTGTTGCAAGCAATATTTCTGTAAGTTAGTAATACTGTTGCATTACTCTGACAGTCACCCAGCCTTACAGTGGCTTCGTGAATGGCATGGATCCCTCAGTGAGCATTAGACTGTTACTGCACACAATTAGCGACAGTTCAGACAATTTGAGCTCACTTTCCTTAAAATATGGAAAAAAATATTATTTTTATTTGTATTTACATTTATTGGAAGGCCTGTCGAGGCAACCATAATTAGGCCTATCAAAACATATCTATTGTATTGTTCCACTACTTTTCATCATAACAATAATGGGTACAGTAATAGCTAATATTTGCCAGTTGTCTTGTCTCACGCTGTTCCACAGCGACACTAAATAATAAAGCTATGTGTGCATTCATAGAAGAATTGAAGCAGATATTCAAAAGTAACAAAAAATGTACTTTCCCTCGTAACTAATTACTTTTATATGCTGTAACTGGTTAAGTGATGTAAAACTTTTGAGAGAAGTAACTAGTAACTCACTCTTTTTCAGTAAATTGCACAGCACTGATTCTTAGTCATACTCCCTCTATAATTCGATGCTCTTTCTTGATATTGTTCTCTAGTCACATCTGAAAATAACTAAAACTAATCCATGTGTTGCATGTGTTCCTAACTCCTTCTTTATGACTTCTACATAAACAAAAAAACCCACACATCACTTCACGCAGCGAAATTATGACCTTCTGGCTCATCACTATTTTTTAAAATAAAAACACAGGCGATTAATCAGCATGAATCAATACTATGGTTAAATCGGGTAGATTTTGGTGTTAAGAATCACAGAAGTGCAAAGTCGTTAAATTTGAGTGTGCTGTCATCACATCACCTTATATGATTAATTAAATGACACCTTCACTGGCCTCTTTATGACTATGCACCTCAAGGTGCACTCACACCTGGTTTGTTTTCTGGGCTACAGACGTAGCATCAAATTTTACTTTGCTGTGTTTGCTTCATTTTGGTTTGTGCTGCCCACTTACAAGCCAACTGGGGCCCATAAACAAAAGTCATATGAGCTCACAAGTAGCTTGTTTATTGGATAGTTTTGGCAATCTGTCACCCCTGCAAAGTCAAATGTGGCAGCCAGAAACCCAGAGGAACAAATCAAACGCATCTGAGTCCAAGACAGTTTAGCTGCTGTACTTTAACTTAATACCAGATTAAGAAGGCAGAAGTGAAGAGCCGAGTACATCAGTATCAGTCCAACCTGTGTTTTCGCGTCTGTTCATCATGTTCTGCTAGACCTCCCAAGCATGAGGAGCGGCGGGCTTTCTGATCTCAACATCTGTCGCCTCTACGCTCATAAAGTAGTATGGAACAACAGTTAAACAACTTTAAACACAGTCATAACCTTTTTACATTTTGGTGTAATTTCCTGTACTTAATTACAGTCTCAGTGCTGAATGAAAAGAGACCTGCACTTTTAAAGGTGGTCTTGGTGCAGTTATTGTAGCCCAAATTGAAAGTGCCTCCCTCAGTCTCCTTGGATGAAGATAATAAGATTCATATTCAGTGATAAGCCTCTAAGACTTGGAGCACTCGGGTCAACAGTTGTTGTCGTGACAGCACTACATTATCTAATGTGGGTGTATCCCCTATCTACGCAAGTCAAGTTTTAGAATTACGATGACATTACTTAGCCAACATTTGACCCCAGTCAGCTAATAGTTTTTTTTATTTTCCATCTCATGACACTCTGCTCTCGTATTCCCTGAGTCTTCTGACTTGCTAATGAAATTCCATGAGAGCGTCTCAACATTTACAAGAGAGCAGAGCCAAGAAAGTGAGCTCAGATCTGACACTGTTTCACATACTTCGAATTTATCAGGGTAGCTCATCCCAAAAGGATTTGCCCCACCCGAAATTATTGCGCCTATATTTTTTTTATCTTAAAATGTCAACACGGTTGGTTCACAGCATCCCCCTCCTCATATCTTGTAGCATATTCAGACGACAGTGTAAATTCATTTGTGCCAGATCACAAAATGTAACAAATAGATAACAAGAAAAGATAATTAAAAACAGAAATCCTTTCATGGATATGTTAAGCAAGACCTTAAATAAATAAGGACAGCTTTACAAACACCATGTGGTCTGAAAATTAAGATAATCAAACAAACACTGTGAAAACCAGAATGTGATTACTGTTGATTCTTGTATTTAAGAGGTTAGTCTGGCAGATGTTTGTGTAAGGACGAACCAGAGTGGCTTCAGGGTTTTTCTTTTTTTACTCTTTTCAAATACACCGTTGCCATGCTTACAGCCTTCAAGGGCCAAGAGATCTGTATATTTATAACTGATATTTCAGACAGAAACTGCAGACAAAAAAAAAAAAAAACACAAACAAATGAAAAGCAATTAACAATACTATAAAAAAAGAAAAGAAAGCAATAATAAATTAGGCTAATATAAAGTAACGCAGCTGAAAAGATTTAAATTTTATGCCACAGCATCACCTTTCATTTCCTCTTTTGTTGTCTAAGATTAGAAGAACCTTCTTCTTAGGCAAATGTGATACTCATTGCACTACTATTTTTCCTAACACAGCTGTCTTGTTTATATTCATATCTGGTGCTGCCCCAAAGGTTTAAATCTGACATATAGGGCTGATGATTCATGTCTCATGTCGGGCGGGTGTGAAACTCCTAATACGTTTAAAAAGCAGAGGAGGTTTGACTCTTATCAAGGCTTTGTACATGTCAGTTTGCTACTATGACCCGCTCTAAAGACTATGCACATGTGTGCAGACTGCTGACGCAAAACGTTTTGATGGTTATAGACTGCTGGAAAATAAAGAAAATTATGGAGAGGCTGATGTGTCTTTTCCCCTGTTAAAGCTTAAGTGTACTAGGTATAAGTAAACTTACAAGTGATACACATGCTCAGAGCCTCCTGCCAGAGGTGCCACTCCACTCGCATGCCAGTGTGGAGTTATACTCTGTGTGTGGTGGAAGCTGATGACAGGAGGGGAGATCAGCAAACTTTCTGTTTTTGTTTTGGTGTGTGTGTGCCTTTGTGATCATTCTGTTCAATCAATTTAAAATAATGAACGGTTAACTTTCAATTAAACTTTGTTGGGCATTCTGCTGCTATGTCTGTGCAGTCTTGAGAGTCTGGTGCTAAGTGTTCGTTTTGTTGACAAAATCTATGGTGAAAATGTTTTGTTAACAACCTCTTTTCCGTGATGAAAACGTGACGATGACAAGCTCCAAATAGATTTTGATCATAAAACCAAAACAAAAACTATGTTTCATTTTCATTGACAAGCTGAGACGAGACGTGACGAAAATGTTAGTGGTGGACTGTTGGACATTGAAAGCCAAGAACAACTGTAATTGTAATTATCTTCAACTGCCGCATGAGCGACAGGCAGGTAAACTCCAATAAATAATCAGCGCCAGAATGTTTCGCTAGCCAGCAAAAACACTCACACCAAAGCAGCGTCAGCTGTTGGTGCGAGTTGTGAGCTGTAATTCAGCAGTAAATAAGCAGCTGTGTGTGTCTGACTGTGGATGGTGGAAGTGTTGAATGGATTTGTGGAGTCTGTAAGAAGCACCGGTGGCAGTTAGCAGCTCCGCTTGTTAGCCGCTGAGTGGCAGCGGAGCAAGCAGCCACCGGCCACCGGCTTTCACAGCTGATCTCAGCTGGACTCAGAGCCGGACTGTCTCAAGAAGGTTTATGGCTAAAGGTTATTTGACAGGCAGGTAGGAGGCTCAGTTATCTGTGAGTGTAACTGTGCTTTAAGTTAAGTTAGAGTTTTCTCTGACAAAGATGAAAGCTTAGTTTTATTCTCTGACTATGTAAGAGAACATAAGAGTAAACTTCCACACTAACATGCTGCAAATTTAGAAAAAAAATTAGGCTTTAAGTAAGTTAGTTTTATGCTTATTACAGTGAGATTGATAGGTCAAAGTGTACAATGGACCTGGGTACAAATCCTAGTTGTCTGAGATTAGATATTTATGGTAACAAAGTTTTTGAGACCATAATTAGAGAGATGTTGAGCTTTTCAAATGATGATCAGTGAGTGTGTGCTCGTACATCAGCCCTTAAACTTGTCAAAAACAGCTAGAGAAATGGAAGTGTGCAGAAATTACTTGTAGCTGTAAAAAAAAAAAAAGAATGAAATTTTTTATACAACTTGTCACCTTGATTCTAATTTCTGATACATGAATTTGCCTGACTGGATTAGTTTAAAGATGAAAAACAAAGAAAACATACTGACAACGATTGACTAAAATCTCTAGACTAAAATGACTCCAACTAATAAGCTCTTTCCGTCTCAAGACTAAGACTAAATCTAAAATAGCTGTCAAAAGCAGGTGCTTCTAATAACCAAACGATATAGAATCTAGCAACGCTCCGAATAAATGTTCCAGCTTCAAAAATAGAAAATCAATATTTGGCAGCAAATGCTGATATCGTGACGGACCGCCACAAATAAATGACTGTGTGGGAAACACTGCATGCTCTGATATGTTTGAGAAACCTTAACACACATACCTGCTTTGTGGCAGCGAGTTTCTTCTGCAGATGCTCAATGGTCTCTTCTGCCACTCGGATCTTCCTGAGGGCGTCTTCATCAGCAAGCTTCTTGCTTTCCTTCCTCTCCCTCTCCTCCAGCTCTCGCACCCGCATCCTCAACTCATCAACCTGGGAAGGTCGAGATCAGGGGTTATGAGATGCAAAAAAGAAATGTGCAAAAGTGTGACGGATAGAAAAAACACAGGAAAACAAACCTCAGCTTTAGATTTGCGTTCAGCTGCCATGAGCTGCACTTTGTCCCTCTGCTCCTTTGGAGCTGACTTGTACATGTCCAACAAGAGCTTCATCTCTTTTTGGGATTCCTGGGCTTTCCTGATGGGTTTAAGGAGACAAAGATCACGTTAACATTAGCAGTCCCATCAGTGCAGTTAGTTGAGTGCTTCTGAGCGTGCACATGTGCTTAAAGAGTTATTTTTGCTGGAAAACAGAGCAAGAACACAAACACTGAAAAATGATATAACGCCAACTAGAGTAAAAGGGGGGCATACTTGAGTTCTACTCTGAGCATCTTCAGCGTGTCCGAGTCCTTCCTCTTCAGCTCGTCGCTGCGCTGCCTCTCCCTTTCCCGCTCCCTCTCTCGTTCTCGCTCAGCCTCCCTCTCCCGCTCTCTCTCCCGGGCCCGCTGTCTCTCCAGCTCCTTCCTCCTCTCCTCCTCCTCCTCCTGGTCCTCATCTTCCTCTTTTTTCACGTCGATACTGTCACTTGTCGACTCCTCCAGAATCAACACCCCTGTGTCGCCACTCTGACAACGCAACTGTCGACAAAGCAAAAAAGTTTTAAGCACTGAAAATAAATCAACACAGTTTAAAAGAAATGTGTCCCTAGTATTGTTTCACTTTTGCTTAGAGAGGACATCTCGATCTCACTGAATGAAATACAGCAAATATCTGTCTGTGAATAACGTCACCTACCTTATTGATCTCCATCTGTGTTTCCCGCAACTTCCTCTTGTAGCGCTGAACGTCACCTTTCAGCTGCAGGTTGTGGTTCTGAAGACTGCTGATTAAGTGTCGCATTTCCCTGTTAATTGGTCCTGAGAGCGCAAAGACAAAGGAGGAGAAGCAGATGTACACAGAGCACAGTCAACGTGTGGTTTTCTTTTGAGTCATTCAACATCATCTGGTGCTGTAAATGATGAATTCTAACGTAAGGTGCAAAGGTGTGATTTCATGACACATATGATATACTAGTACTGTTTCCACAGTGACGATGCCTGCGCTAACAGATAAACAACAATGTATTCTGCTTGATCAGCTCATACTCAAATTACTGTAATCATCTGGTTGTGGTGCATAACACATAATCCATCTCTTAATCCCGGTATAGATTCACAAAGACAAAAAGAAGTATAACTAATACACCACACTATGGTGGAACTTCCCCTCCTTCTCTAAAGTCTTTTTGACAGATGTGAGGTGTGTATTTTAATAGGTACCTGCTTGTTCGTTGGCTGCCAGGTTCTGCTCAAACTCAATGCGCAGCATCTCGTACTCTTTGCGCACCTGGGCCAAGGTATCCTCCAGCTGAATGACCTCAGTCCGCAGCTTCTTCTGAAGGGACAGCTCATCACTCTGAACAGTTGAAAACAATAACACATTGATGACGACGTTGCCAAGATGTGGTAATAATACACTGCCAGGTTTAAGTTGCTAGGGCCAAAAACAGAAAAGACAAATACTTGGAATGGCAAAACTGGGCGACAGTCAAGACACAGTGACGAAAACAATCAGGGATCTTACATTGTCTCTGATGAAAAACACTTCTTTTTTTTTTATGAGATCAACTTGTAAAATGTACCTCCATGTGCTCAATCTGTCGCAGATGGGCGTTCTTGGCAGTGAGCAGTAGGGCTCGTGCCTCATCCAGCTGGGTTTTTACCCCCAGGGACTCATTGTACAGCAGGGAGAACTGGGACTGCAGACATTTGTACTCTAGAGTCTCCTTCACAACCTCCTCTGGAATATTCCGCAAATCCATCTATAAAATCAGGAGATGACAGAAAGGAATGGGCATTAGAAGTCTGTTACCACACAACACAGGCCCAAACTATGATGTCATCTAGTCCCCAGAATAAGAAATGGGTTTTTGACAAGCAGGTGTAGTGTTACATCTAACATAACAACCAGAGATTGTATCTTTACCTTCAGCTTCTCGCTCTCCCTCACAGCCTCCTGGAGCTCTACCTGCAGTTTCTCCAGCTCCGCCATGCGACTATTAGCCAACTCCTGGTTGTGCTCCAACTCTGCATTCAGACTCTCAAACTAAACAATGACAATGTGTCAGAGATAGGAGAAATGTGCATGGCATAAAAACAGTTTTTCCAGCACAAATTGGCATCTGAGATATGATGTGAGTTATGCGCAAAGCACACTTTACAAAGGGACCCTTTCTATAAATGCTCACCTTTTGAATGTTCAGTGTAATCTGGCCTCCAGGTAGTCCACCTGAGCTGCCAGTGCTGCTGTATCCAGACTTTAGCTGCAAACAGAAAAAGCAGAACAAAAACAAAGAAGACATGAAACATTGATGCTTGGAGCGATTATCGCTGAATGAATACAGCTCATGGACAGAAATTAAGCATGCAAACATGCTGAAGTACAAGGCAAGTTGCACACAGACAATTTCATGTAAACACACCTGCTCCATGGCTTCTGCCAGATGTTTGTTGAGTTTTTGTTCCCTATTGCGGAGTTTCTCGATGTCCCACTGCAGGTCCTCCACCGTCGTCTCCATCTCAGACACCTTGGTCTCAGAGCTGGTCACTTTGTCCACTAACTCATTGTACTGCAAAAAGGGCAAAGACATGACAACAGCTGTGTAATCCCATTACATTTGTTTGTAACACACTGATGTAACATGTTAGTGTTCCTAAATTCCATAATCACATTACAGTTACTAATCAAACAGTAATGTAATTAACTGCATTACGTACGTTTTTCAGTTATCTGCAAAATGGCCGTATAAAATAAATAAATAAACATGCAGACAACAGTAAGGCTGTCCAGTGTGCCCATGGAGAGACTCCTGTGCCGACTCTAAGGAGGAACAGGTTGTCTCACAAATTATTTGAGAGACTCCTCCTCATTAGGTATACCCACCACTCTAAAGATACACACCTCAAATAAGCTGGACTAGTCTATAAAGCCATGGTTTGATGAATGAGTAGTGGCATGGCCAGACCCCTCTCAACATTTTGTTTTAGCATTGTGTCAGAGCCGGTTGAACAAACGGCTGGAGTGAGTCTGTTTGAGTGTGTTTGGCCAGCTAAATACAGTTCATGTGCTGTTGGAACATGTTTTTTCCTTTTAAGTCTCTCATCATCTAATGGTGTTAGGAAGGTCAGTCTCTATGTTATACTATTTTTTGATGTATTAATTTGAGGTAATTAAGATTTGTAGGCTACCAGGCAGTATAAGGAAGGGAAGCCTCTTATATGAATTCATATGTCCTTATTTTGAGGTAGTTATAGCCTTCTGCCAGTGGCATCTTGATTCTCCTAGGCATGCAATTAAGCCTTGTTCTTACCACATTTTTTAAATGCTCTTTGGGCTGATTTTCAGCAACTTTGCTGTCAGCTTTGTATGTCATCCTTATTAGGATAAAGTATGTGCTAATATGTAGGCATATGTAAGGTTTAATGTTTTATTAGCCCTTTCTAAACAGAGATCACGTGACAGGTCTGCTACCAAGTCCTGTCTTCATGCTGCCTTTGCATTTTTACAAATAACCAAACAACAGTGGCATCATACCGCTCCAGAGTGAGATTTGAGACAACATGACAGACGGGACATGTAACAAAACAGCGACGCCCTCTAGTGTACATATGACATATGTGTCGGCAGTACTTTATAAACTACAACAATGGCCTTAACATGGCAATAACGATCATGTACCATCTTTGTCCTCTGTTCTGAGGATATGGAACTCCCAGACATCACCGTTTTTCTAATTTGCAGATATGTTCGGCCACTGTTCTTCTTCTTTGAGTTATCTGCTAACTGCTGGTTGATTGCATGCACAACACGTCATCAAAACATCACACCTATGCTGCCCATAATCATGTCCTGCTGGCTGTCCAGTTTATACAGACATCATTTTGGTACTGTTACTACCTCTGATGCCAGCTTTAAGGCGAGACAACTCTTGCCCCAATTCTGTGATTGTACTTTTAATGCAGAATGGCAAGGCAGCATAATTGTGCGAAATATCTGCTTTGAGGAGGCAGTTTAAAAGGGGCTTTTGTTGATTAACAATTACATGACAGTGCATCTCAGGAGTTGTCGCAGAGCAAAGCAAAAGTAATGTAACAAGTAGTGCAATTAATTATTTTCTACAGTGAGTAAATAAGTAAGACATTGTACAAGTAATAAATTTTTCTTTGTATCGACCCCAGCACGTTTTTACAATTTTCTTATTCACACAATTTAACTATTTCTGACATACACTCTCAAACCCACAAACAAGCACAAATATTCACCACACAAGGTGACACCCATATATGGTGCCAAGGACATCATACCTCCATGGACATCTTGTGGTGTCGGCCCTGCAGCAGAGTGGCCAGGTCTCGCAGTCGACTGTTCTCCTCCAGCAGAGTATGGTTTGTATTGATGATGTCAGACTGGCTATCATCTTCACATGCTGCCAATGAAGATCAGGATAATTGTGCCAAATTACATTAGAGTTAACAAGTGGTAAAAATACCCTGCTCACATTTATGTACACCAACAACTTGGTAATGACATGTGAAACTATTGGTAAGACCTAATTAGTTTTGACACAGAATATAAAATGTGATGCAGGTGTTCCTGTTTGTGTGTCAATATGTTATCAATTATGACTGTGTCAGTAACAAGCACATCTCCACATTTACCTGCAGCCTGGACTTGTTTGCACATGTTGTCGATGCGGCTGTGCAGCCTGTCAAAGACGCAGACCAAGCAAGCGATGGCTTCCTTGCTGAACTGCATGCGGTCTTGGAGGTGCAGGGTGAGCTCCTCCTCGCTGCTGTGCTCCAGCGTAGTTAGGAAACCCTTTGCATTTTCACTTAGGGGAGCAGGTGGTGGTGTTGCATCTGAATATAGTGAGAGGTGGTCATGTACGAAGTAGGTTAAAATCAGCAGCTGATCACATGATCAAAAACATTAAACTTCAACCTTCAGCTAGAAAATTGGAAACCATGTGCGCTCTCATTAAAACTTAAATCTTGGAAAGATATGTTTGACATGGTACAGCCAACTTCATAGTTGAAAATTAGCATTTTGCAAGTTGTCATGACATTTAAAGCGTGCAGCACTGAACAAGGCAAATACAAATAAGGAAGTTACCACTGCTTTAAAATGGCCTGAAAGTTTTGCCAGAAGAGTCTACCAAAAAAAGGAAGCTGAAACAGTTGTCCTCTACACACCTCCAATGTTTTTTTCTCATCTTTGACACAACTTAGAAATTTAGTATTATTGTTTCTGCCCTCTGCTTTTTACTTTATTTTTACAAGAAGTTTTATCACTTTAAAAAAGCACACATCTAATTACCTTAAACAAACAATGTCTATCATACATCACTAAAGGTATATATTGGCACATACTTGCTTTCATTTACATCTACTAGTGCACTTGACCTGTGTATAAGTTATAAAATTACTGATTTGAAGCACTGTAGCAGAGTTGCACAAATTTTGCAAAAAGTGTAAACGACAATAGCAAAATAACAGAGAGATTGGCTAATTTGAGTACCGGAGGGGAGCTGATATTGAGACCTAATATGGATTCACATTCTTGTAAACATCCAAATTCTTTTAATATACATAAGGTCTGATAACAGATTATCTGCTCAGATTATAGCAGTCCATAAATACAGTCAGCAATAGAGACTTTCCAGGAGATCACCTTGGTCAAGAAAATCACTGCTTACCTGTTGTTGGGTCCTGTGGCGGCTCTGTGGGTGTCAACAATTCTTCTGACCCCGTAGGAGGAGGGGGCTGCTTCTGCTCTTCTTGACGATCTTCCTGATGCTCCTCCTGCTGCTGCTGCTGCTGCTGCTGCTGCTGCTGCTGCTGCTGCTGCTGCTCTGCCTGCTCTCCCTCACTTGGGGCCTCTGGGAGTGGAGGTGGAGGCACGGCAGAAGTTGGTGATGCCAGGCTAACACCATCTTCCTCCATTGGTGTTGGTTCAGGGAGAGGGGGCGCTGGTGGGGCTTGGGAAGATGTCACTGGAGCGTCTGGTTCAATACGTTTGCGCAGAACGTGCACATTCTCTTCCAACTGCAAGTCAGAAAGACGAGGATTGAAAGAAGAGTTAATCTTCTCTCATGGGTATATATTTTCTGTGCTGAGATAATGTTATTCCAAAATCCAGCAGTTTGTCAGACCTTGTGCCTACCATTACCATGATACTTTCACAAGACTAAGCACAATGCAAAACTCTGCTAATTGATTATTTTTACATGGACACAAACAAAATATATACAACTATAGATGGTCAGGTTAAGGCAGACATTTGAATAAATTTTGATGTGTTGCATTTGTTACTGTTTAAAGCAAAGTAGCTTTGACAGACTGAGACCCACCTGATTTTGTGTTTACATGGATATTTCTTAAATCAAGTTTTAGCACAAAATAGGGTATAATTAGGTTAAAACAATGTCATCAAATGTTAAGAGGTACCTGTGACCAGTAGCGGTTGACAATAAGCAGGGTGGTGTCATCGGTGGCTTGTCTCTTCTCCAGCTTCTCAATTTTCTCTCGTAACTCATCCTCCATGGTCTGTCTCTGCTCCAAGCGCTCACATAGCTTCTTATTCTTGAACTGGAGGACCTTCATGTCCATTTCCTCCTGCACAGAACAAACACAAACACCAAAGTGAGGGATGTCAGAGGTTCTGAGTGTTGTTTGGCAAAAAATACTTAAGATGAGCTACAATGTGTAAGTCATCCTGGTGGAAGTCGTCGTAAATAGACTACAAATGGTGACTTGTGGGAGTGAAAACCAGATGACTGACCGTAGAGGAGACTCCAGCTATGCGTATGGGCTCAATGAGAGTGGTGGTGGTCTTCTCTTCTTTTTTGCTCTTCTTCTCAGGTGGGCCAGGGGGGCTGTCCCCTCCTGAGGGACGTTTTCCTCCCCCAGCACCTGACATCTTTTCGTCCCCTGCAATAAATCAAACGTAACATTAAATATTTGCTATGGTACAGCTTTAAGAAAATACAGATTTGTTTGCAAATGGAGAACTCATTCATTTAATGACAGCTAGCAACGGGATTAGCCTTGCATTAAAAACGCAGGGGCCACTGATAATAAATTGGTCCGAATACTGCTTTTCTGAAGTTCATATGAAAAAAATGTGTTCCTGGACAGATATACTGACTGATATTGTATAAGCCGCTGCCCGAAAAGATACAGACTTATTTTAATTTGTCATTTCTCCAAAGATTAACGAACGTTAGCAAGCTAGCTAACGCTAGCAATGCTAATGCTAACGTTAATTCTTCGAAACCTGGTTAGCTAAACGGCGCGCTTTGTCCGGCGTATTTAATGACTGGTGGTCGTCATATGTATTCACTGACCACCACGTGTAAGACAGTCTGCAAAGAAACTTTACATGCAAAGAAATGTACAAACCGTTTTCTGACAAATATCAACGGTACAAACCTTCGCAAGGAGCGATTGAAAATGTAACTCAGTCAGTGCATCAAGAGAAGCTACAGGAAATGACGACAATGTACTTCCGTATGGTATTTTTTTATTTCATCAATAAATTGTTAAAAAAGAAATAAACAACAGATTAACTACATAAGTCGGTCCTATTGCGTTAAAATATACTTGGACTTATTTTCAATGCATCTAAAAGAACCCTGAAAATTACTGCATTATAATTATTTTTTTGATTTACCATACTGCAACCCTCACTCCGGCCTCGTGGGGGCAGTGCAGCCACATTGTGTAATAACAGGCTATAAGCTGTTTCGAGGAATGTGACCAGAATGTAAACAGTGCTCAAGTGCAAGCTAACGGTTGTTAACATTATAGGTAGCTAACTATAAGACTGTCGCTGTTGAATCGCGCACAGCTATGGCTTCACGATAGATACCTCGAGCTGTGATGGCACTTTAATACCGATTCCTTATTCGCCGTTACCCGCTCCCTCTTGCCGTTTGATCGCATACATGGTGAGTAGCTTCCTGTACGGTC
>JAPZEB010000014.1:17719753-17731982 GCA_029783705.1 Chaetodon striatus | reverse complement strand
GCTTCCTGTACGGTCAGTGAACCTGCCGCTGTAGCAAGGCCAAGTTAAACACTAGCTAACTATCGTGATGGATCAATTGAACATTTCTAAATAACTCTAAGAACAGTAGAGGGGGGAGAGATGTGTATGTAGTAAGCAAATCCCCAGAGTGTCCTGCTAACTTAAATTAAACTAAAGCTAAACAAAGCACTTCCTTGTCCGGAGTTAGCTCAGTCACTAGTTCCCGTTACAGACAGACCATGTAGCGCAGTTATACAGTGAGATATGTGACTGACAGTTTGGTGTTATTATAGATTCATATGCTGTCACCATGACCAAAGACATCGTTGTTGGAGATGAACTACCAGACTGGGTGGGGGCCAAGGAGTTTTACCAGAAATATGACCCCAAGGAGGTGATAGGCAGGTGAGTCCAGCAAAACAGCCTCAAATGTGAGTACAGTGTTATATTGGGATGTATAAAAAAAAAAACCATGCTGTGCTCTGTATCAATGGCTTCTCAGGGGTGTGAGCAGTGTGGTACGCAGGTGTGTGCACAGACACACAGGTCAGGAGCTGGCAGTGAAAATAATTGAGATCACAGCGGAGAAGATGACAGCCCAGCAGCTGGAGGAGGTGAAAACCTCTACACTGAAGGAGATCCAAGTCCTCAACATGGTGAAGGGACACTCCTCAATCAGTACGTTGGCATTCTTTTTAAATTAATTTATATGTTCTGCTCTTGTAGATTAGAAAGTGTTGAAACCTTATTATGTGTTGTTGATTCCCTAGTCACTCTGATTGATTCCTATGAGTCCACAACCTTCATATTCTTGGTGTTTGACCTGTGAGTATTACAACAAATAACTCTCCATGTAGTTCCTCCTTGATATGTAAGCGAATGATCGTTAAATCATTGTATGATGGTTTTTGTTTTTGTTTACAGCATGAGACGAGGAGAGCTGTTTGACTACCTCACAGAAAAAGTTACTTTGAGTGAGAAGGAAACCAGGTGAGCTCCGGCATCAACACATGCTAGTGGTCGGTGTCACTATGAAAGGTTTCTAACTGTTTGTACATGTTGTAGCCTTTCACATGCTGAATTATGTATTAATTACATTTGGGCTGAACATTTTAAGCTTTGACAAAAACTCAAGGCACTGTTATATTTACTGTGATGGAGTCACTCACATTTACACATCACATTCCACCTGTCTGCAAGTTGATCTTTTCAACATGAAAATAAACTAGTCCAGCACCCACTCTAAACATGTCTCTTCGAATAGGCCTGTGTTATTGCTGTTGTCAGCCCTCTCAAGAACCGCTCATACAAACAACTTCACACTTGACGCTGCACTTCCTTTGGTCTTGAGCAATACAACTGGGCCCCAAACAGCTATAGACCTATTTTGATGTTTAGACATGAAAAATATGAACTAACTGTATCCCAAATAACTTATAAAACATCCCCAAAACATTTAAAAAATATGAAACTCAACAGTATACTACTTACTTGCTGTGTACCTCCACTTCAGAGGAAAAACTTTGTTAAACCTCATTTACCTGACAGGGACATGTTAATGGTTACGTCCTCAGCAATACACCTGCCAAGTGTGAAGTGGACTGAATGTATGGTTCTCGAAATATGTGAATGACACACTTACACATAACGTACAGACAGTCATTCCTGCCTGGAAAAGAGATCAAATCCATTTAAAGTTTTAAAAGGTGTGATGTAAAACATGTTCTATTTTGTAAAATCCCATTACTCTACAGGAGTATGATGCGAGCTCTTCTGGAGGCCGTGCAGTACCTCCACTCCCTCAACATCATCCACCGGGACCTAAAACCTGAGAACATTCTCCTGGATGATCAGGGACACATCAAACTGTCCGACTTTGGTTTCTCAGTGCAGCTACAGCCTGGAGAGAAGCTTAGAGGTGCTGAAATTGATCGGTGTTAATGATCTATTCAGATAAGTTTATCAATTGTTCAGGCAAAAGTTAAAAATGATCACTTTTGTCTTTTATTCTGTTTAGAGCTTTGTGGGACACCTGGTTATCTGGCCCCTGAAATACTGAAATGTTCCATGGATGAAATGCACGCTGGCTATGGCCAAGAGGTCGATCTGTAAGTCCTTCATTTTGTCAGTAACATTTATCTGAAGTGAGATTTAAATCATACAAAACGTGATCATAGGTGTTGTCCTGAATTGTATTTCTAATTCTTGCTTTCTTGTTTGGATGTGTGTGTGTGTGTGTGTGTGTGTGTGTGTGTGTGTGTGTGTGTGTGTCGGACAGCTGGGCGTGTGGCGTGATCCTTTTCACCTTGCTGGCCGGCTCACCACCGTTCTGGCATCGTAAGCAGATGCTGATGCTGAGGATGATCATGGAGGGTCGGTATCAGTTCAGCTCACCTGAGTGGGATGACCGGTCTGACACTGTAAAAGATCTGGTGAGATGATATTCTGTCGACTGAGTTTAAATATAAAAAATAACATGTTAATGTTCAGAATTTTCTGTTAATCACCCAGCTATAAAGAAAGTCACAATAATTCTTTAGCAGAAACAGATTGTCTTTTTTTTTTCTTTTTTTTTAAAAATCGTTAGTAGTGAATAAATTTGATCATCTCGTTAATAAATGTTGTATAGTTGTGTTTTTCAGAGCTCACATTGCAGTCATATCTTTTTTTTCCTATTAAAATACTCTAAAAGTCTTCTGGAATACCACAAAATCATCTATTAATTTGCATCAATTCAGTGTTTTCAGCATTTTTTTCAACCACCCACCCAAACACCGTTGAAGACTAAATACACCCCTCATGGCCACGGCACTCCCTGATGGCAGTGCCCCCCCAGCGGCAGGACAGTGCGCCATGCCACATCACAGAAACTGCTCAGGAATGGCCTGAGGAATGTGATGAAGTGCTTAAGGTGTCAACCTGGCCTCCAAATTCCTTCAGATCACAATCTGGGGAGTGCCGTTGCCATGAGACAGAGTGCTTGGTCTGTAACTTTGTGTGGGTGGGTGGGGCGTGTCAAGTACACATGAATGCGAGGACCCAAGTTTTTTTCCAGCTGAATATTGCATTGTAACAAGATGATGGAAGTTATTTGCTTGACCTGTCAGTGGTTTTAATGTGGCTGATTGTTTGTTAGACAGCAGCATCTATAACATCACACCAGTCCTGATTTTAAATTGCTTTATGTTACATTATGCTTGTGCCGCTCAGATATCCAGGCTGCTGGTGGTGGATCCAGCTGTCCGTCTCAACGCTGAGCAAGCTTTAGCACATCCCTTCTTCAGACAGTATCAGAGGGAGGACGTGCGGCTCTTCAGTCCCAGGAAGACATTTAGGGTGAGTCACAGTGTTGGCTTGGCTTTTTTTATGGCAGCTGATTTAAAATTCCGAGCCTTGAAGTAAACATCCATTCTCCATTCTCACCTGCTTTCCTTTCCTGCCTCTCAGGTGTTGATAGTCAGCGTGCTGGCCTGCATCAGGATGTACAGCCGTTACCGCAGGGCTCGGCCGCTGACTCGGGAGGTGCTGGCCAGAGATCCTTACTCCCTCCGCGGTGTCCGCAAACTCATCGACGGCTGCGCCTTCCGCATCTACGGGCACTGGGTGAAGAAAGGGGAGCAGCAGAACCGAGCCGCTCTCTTCCAGAACACCGCTAAGATCATGCTGCTGGGCCTGGAGGACTTTGAAACATAAAAGGTCAACCTCATTCCTAACCACGTTGATTTTTATTTAAACATTTGCATGTGCTGTAACAGCAGTGTTTTTCTTGTCAAATTACTGTGTTTAATTTTAAGATGAGGAGTTCAGGGACCGGGAACGTTTGTATGCCTTAATGTGCACCGTGGTTCTGCGAGCTAAAGATAAGCATGCACATCTTATCTTATCGGCCCTCTCATTCGAGTTTGTGGCTGTTTGAAACTCTTCTTGTCAGGTCATCATGTTTGCAGTTCCACTTTGCAGTAGAGGACACATTGCACAATCATTTGATGTAACACATCACATATAAGTACATTACACGTGTTTAGCATTTTACCTGTTGACGGTCAGTTATAGCTGGGGAGAAGGTGTGTTTCTGAGCACCGTGTGGCTGAAGTGGACGTTAATGCACTGTGATTCATTATTTAATACGTAGTTAGATACACATAATGTAACAAGGTTAAGATTTACAGATATTCCAGTGTTCTAATCAGTTCCAGAAGACATGAAACATTCAAGTGCAGTATTGGGAGTGTTTTTGGTATCCTGTAGCTGCCATGCATGCAGACATTCCTCTATAGGAACGCACTTAAGCTAACTGTGAAGCCTACTTGTGACTGTATTTCCTATCAAAACTAACCAACGCCATTCCCTGCTCGGTCCATTCTTCAGTTTATAAGTGGCAACTTTTCTGAAAGTGCCTCCCTGAGAAATGTACAGTAACTGTACAAATGCAGACATGTACTGTATATGAAGAAAAAATGTTTTATTGACAATAAAACTAATATTTGAGTTTCATTTTAAGTGTTTTGTTTGAGTGCTTATTTGAAATCAACATGTTTTAAATCCATTATTTTTTGGCCTTGTGGTTGGGCTGTGGAGTATTTCGTGCCCTGCTCTGTTGATCTGCAATGTCTTTCATTCGCTGATCTAGTTGTCCAGACACGAGCGTCATCTGCTCTCTGACCTCTTTCTCGATAAGTGCCTTCAGTTCTGATTTTAAACCTGAAAGTAAGGAAATGAAACAGTTACAGTTCAACATCTGGGGTGCATTTGACTTTAAGAAAAAAAAAAAAAAGGCCTTTTATGATTTGTGAGTCTACCAAGTTTGGCTCCCTCCGGCTCTTTACTGGATGCTTCCAGTGTTTGAGGAGAGCTGTCTGTCGTTGGGGCTGCTTCTGTTTCTTCTTCCATCACATTTTCAACATCTGGTGGAAGGAAAGTTTTTAAAAGTATTAATAAATCTGGTTCACGGTACTCATAAAACTAAACTTTTGTGCCACTAAAACTGCCTGTAACTGTTACCTGGAGCAGAGGCATCCTCCACGGTGGGTTTATCCTGCTCTGGGATCCCCGAGTAAGTCAAAGACAAATCAAGTTTTACCTGTGAGAAAAATATTACGCAGATCAGGGCTGCAACCAACAATTATTTTCACTGTTGATTATTTTTTCAATTAATTGGTGAGTTATTTGGCCTATAAAATTTCAGAAAATGGTGAAAATGTAAATCAGTGTTTCATCAAGCCTAAGATGACATCATGATATAGGGTACACAGTTAAAAGACGGATAATGAGACTGAGGAAAAGTCATGCTGTTTTACTGCTGTAAACCCTCAGTACTATTTGTATCTGCAATATATAGTGTTCTCCTTTTTTTGGTAATTGCTCTTTTCTTAAAAATGCCCCTAAACAAAATAATTGATTGTCAAATTAGTTTGCAATTAATTTAATACTTGACAACTAATCACTTAAGTGCTGCAGCTCTAATGTAGAATATTACTCATTATTCTCTCCAGATGTATTCTCACAGGACTGAAATCAAGTATAATACCAATGAATGAAAGCAGAAGTTGCTTGAAACAATTTGTGCAGAATAGCTCATTTCTGATTCTTACCTGTGGGGTGAAAATATATTTGTAGAGTTTGTAGTGTCTCACGTAGCTGTTGTGGATGTACTTTAAGATACGGTTCACTTCCTCAGAGCTGAAGAGGCTGATACTAAAGGGAGGTCGCTGTAATGGGCAAACAGAAATATTATATTTGTGAAAATGTATGGGTTTCAAAACAAAATTCTGAGTAAAAAAACTTAAGCATGTTCTGCAGACCCTGACTGAGTGACAGAGAAGCAGCTCCTTGCAGTACTGGAAACACTGATCTATATTGTTGAATGGAGATTCTGCAAGAAAGGAGTTTTGAACACATCCCAGGTGAAGTTAAGGAACATTTAAATGAATTATTTCCAGTGTTAGCTGCATCATCCATGTTGAGAGTGAAAGTATCGCACAGCAGTGATAATAATTATATGACTTACCTGTGTTAGCCTCGTGGATGGACTTGATGATGGACAAGAGAGCAGAAGTTTGTTCCTTTTTGAAGCTGCACTCTCTGCAGAAAAGCACCGTCTGCACATACAGCTCCAGCAGAACTCCTCTTCTTGGCTCAGGGAGGTCAACTCCAAACACACTGCATAAAGCCCTGTCAGAGAGAAAAAGAAGTGAGACAGAAACCTGTTTTAGTGCTGTGTGTGTGTGTGTGTGTGTGGTTATGTTTGAATAGATACATGTGTTTTTGGTCATAAAAAGGAGCAGAAACCTCTCCAGGTCAGGAATGGACTGCATTTTGTCAATTTCGTCCATGTCATGGTAGCTTACATCTGACCTAGAAACACAGGGGGAATGGATTCAGGGTTAGACATGATATTTTGTCATGCACAGTGTGAGTGAAGCAGCAAGCAGTTTAAGTGTACATAATCTGCACAGCTCTCACCAAAGCCTCACTTTAGCTTTCAGGGCCTGCGGTACCTACAGAACAAAACACTGTATTACACAGTAAAACTCAGGAGAACAGACACTGTATACGTGTAAGCTAAGACGTTTAACGAGCAGACACTTAACAACTGCGTTAACTAGCTACAGTGAATCAGACCTAACGTGTAGAACCTACCTTTATCTTTGTATCCATGTCTGTTTTGGTTTAGCTGAATTAAAAATTACAAATTAATAATCAACTCCTTTCTTTTACTGTTTAAAAGTAACTGACTGACTGAGTTTGGCTGCCTCGTTGTATCCTAGCAACGCGTTGCCCCTTTTTTCTATTTCCGGTTTAGCGCGTTTTACAGAATAAAATAAAATAAAGAAATAAAATAAACAATGTAAAAAAAATATATATATATATAGCGTCGTTTCTTCTTTTGTAACTTAACTAGGACCGTTTGGGACTTTTTTTTCTTTTTTTAAATACGGGTTAACTATGAAAATATAAAGGTTGGTATCCAACTGAAGGAAAAGAAAGGGATTAGGGGATTAATTATTTTATTATTTTGGCAAAATGTTTTATTCATAAATGTCTTTTTTTTTTTTAAAGTTCCATCTTTCTTGCATTTCTAAATGTGATCATTCTATATAAAAATATAATATGTGCAATGCTGTAAAAGTGGAAAGGCCCATATGAATATCTGTGTACCTTAATTCCTGAATGACCACTTGTATTTGTTTTTTAATTTCATTTTTGTCTCTATCTTTCATAATAATTTATTTATGCTTTGCTTAGTTATGGTAATATTGTACTCTATATTCAAACGTCATATGACATGAATTTCTGATTGTAAATACAATTATATTTTTAAAAAAAGTAAAAATATGAAAACCAAAATATCAAAAATACCCATGTTGCTATATATATAGAACTAATATAGTCCACTATTTATGATAACAGCACATACTTTATTTTATCAATGAAAACTCTGTAGAAAGACCTAAAATGCAAGCAACAATACTGAAACTACACACACAAAATACATTGTAATTAACAGACCTTGAGGGGAAAAAAGTAAAATGTCCATTATTTATTATGAGTCAGCATCATTCATAAATAGTTTATTTTTATTCTGTTTGGCAGTCAAAATTTGTGGTTTTAAGGCATCAATTAAAGGTCTACCTCTACTTTTAGTATAACATAGGGTACAGCTATTACAACGACCAGACCATCGCTATTCCTATAAATTAATGAATTGAATAATTAATTAATTAATAACTGTGTTATGCACACAGCAGACATGGGATTACAAGACACCATAAAAATAAGCCAGGACCAGAGCCCAGTGTAGGCCCACATATTTTCAGACAACATTAAGAAAAAATACATATATATATATTGCACCTATAGACCACTATATCACTACTATTAGTAGCCTAGACTATACCGCTACATTATCTAATAGTTGTCTGTACTAGTCTACAACTATTGCCACCTTACTTTACTTACCTCCAGGTACTAGGCCTAGCCACAGGACAAAACATACTGTAGGTAAACTTATTTGTAGTGTGTCACAAAAGTCTAAACAGACTAGTACTATTTATTTAAATAATATAAATAGGTGTATTTATTTATTTATTTATTTATTTATTTATTTATTTGGGTAGCCCTGCACTAAAATTATCACCTTCTTATAATAATAATAATAATAACAACACATTTTATTTATAGGCACCTTTAAAGACAAGTCAAGTCAAGAAGATAAGGAATTAAGTAACATAAATAAATAATAAAAATGATAATAACATAGCAAATAAATACTCAGCAAAACAAGTTTACAGTGAATAAAATGAATAAATAAGTGAATAAAAAAGCTCAGACTGATATTTATGGGACAAGAGATTTGTTGATTTGTTGTTCATTGTCACATGACATGCAGTGCGGGTGTTGGTCCCAAAAGTTGAACTCTGTGTATCTCAGGACACTGCTGCACCTTGAAAAATAGGTGCTCAGGAACATGTTTAGGAACAGGAGCATGTGCATGTCTACACTGAAAACAATTAATTTGAGGGCGCAAAAAATGCAGCATGGTACCTTAAATATTTAGAACATGTGCATTTGCCCCCACACAAATAAAAACATGAACATATTTTGACAAAGTTAAAGACTTTTACACCATAATATGATGCAGAAAAAGCACAAATTGGTGCATAAAAATTCTGGCAGGGGGCCCTCACCCCCATGTGTCCCCCCTCATGTTGAAACCAAACCTACGCCCCTGTACATATACAATATTAGCCTGCTACTGCGCCTGATAGAAAACTGATATAAGGCTAGTTGACCTCTGCTATCACTAATAACTATTAATAATGCTGCATAATAATAAAATACAAGAAATAATGCAACAAAGCTAACTAACTACGGTACAAACGTAAACAGACTAATTCATAATATTGACATAAATAATTTTGTTTTCTGTTTTAAGAGTTGTTTCTAATCTCATATCTGTCCATCGATGCTGCATGGTAGCCGTATCCATGGCAACGAGATAAACCTGACTGAGCGTCCCGCTGAAAGCGACCGTCTGTTTTTATTTTTGGCCTCTGGCACGTTTTAGGTGAATTTGATGGCTCTATAGGGGGGTTGTTGGGTGACTACAGCACAGTGAGGCACGTTTAGGTGAAACTCTGAAGCTTTAGGGCAATTTGTGGTGACTGCTGCGGCTTCCTTGTTTGTGTACGCCTGGGTAAGTGATGCAGACTGCTGACTGTGTGGTACATGGGGTGACAGGAGCAGGTGATCACCTTCCTGTTTCTCTCGTCTCACGTTTCAGCTGTAACATTAGGCCTTAGCATCTCCATGAAGCAGCCTGCTTTGCCCCCGAGACTGCTTGTCCGCACTGACTGAGCTGTGCAGTGCAGTTTAAGAACATTATCCCCTTTTAATCCACTTTGCCTTCTGCTACATGCAGGTGGACAGACTGTCAGATGGAGCAGGGTGCCACAATCAAACACCCGTGTCCATCTTTAATTGCTCTTTTATTTTGGAAACTGAACCATTTCTCACACTGAACTTTGGTCCTGGATTTCATCTGTTTTTGGTTTCTTTTTCCTTTTTTTAAAGTGGGCCTACCTGTGTCCTTAGTGATTGTTATTAACAGTGAGTCTTTAATTCAGACATGGAGGACCCTGATATACGACAACAGAAGCTGGACAATCAGGTAAATAAATGAAGATTATTTAACTATTTCATGTCAAGCATACATTATTTAGCTCAGATATGTTTTGGTTTATTTTAAAGTGGTATAATAATGGCACAAAATGTGTTTCAAATAGCTGTTACTTTTAAGTAAAGTAGATCTTAGCTGTGTTCCTCTACCAAAAACATATGAGGGGTAAATAGGCCCTTAACTATCATAGTCAACGCTGATAGTAGAGCAAAAAGTGGAACTTATTCCTTGTTTAATTAGCTAACAAGTGGTTAAAACTGAGGCAGAGCTTTGCAAATAAATAAAGCTTTCTTGAGTCTCATGAGGTCACACCTGTGTCAGAACCACCTGCTGTTTGGAGCCAACGCTCATCTTGGTCTGTACACAGTATGTGACCTACTGGCTTGTAATCAGTGAAGTACCACATAAATACCTTTTATCAGAAAGATCAGCGGTTAGTCAGTAGTGGAAGTACTAATAATAACTGATAGAAGCTGTGGTAGCCTAAAGTAGCAGTGAACAGTGACATAATTGGCAGTTGTATCATATTTAACTGAAAATAGAAAACACAGTGGACAATTTGCTATCTAGAATTTAATAAAATGCTACAACCATTGTAAGTATTATTAGTCTACAAGTAATAATCCCACATAATGTTTTAAAAAAAGGTTATCTGGTTCCTTTCCTGGTTAAATAATTCAATATAATGGTATAATCCTGACATATGAACATGCCTCATAATACAAATGGTGTTTAGCTTATGATCTGTTTTGTCTTTAGTTGTCATCATATGTGTTTTAAAAGCAGAAGTACCCTAAAATATAATGAAATGCCGCACTCTTGTACAGCTTAACACCTAACCAACAAGACAAGTATGAGTAAAAACAATGTTTTCAAGGTGAAAATGTCAAAAATGAGAAAATAATGCACATTACAGGTGCAGTCAGCTATTCTGATCAAATACACTTTTTGTCAAATACCGTAAATATCTCCCCATGGTCTACTAGCTGTCCGTTGTGTGTGTGTGCTACAAAAACTGTGGTGTTCAAACACAGCCCCTGCTCTGTAAATGGGTTATAAACAAGTGGTTAGGACCGAGCCATATAGCACTATTCCAGCCAGTCAGCGAAACAGGGCCTTCATGCACAGCAAAGCACAGCACAGAGGAAACGCCATGGTTTTTTGTATTTGTTTGGGTGTTCAAGTATCAAAACCTTCTCCAGAATTGCTGACTCCACCTTTAAAGCCCAAACAGGACCAAAGATTCGCTACAAGACAAAACCGTTTTTAGATTGTTGCAGGAAAAAGTTGAGGCGGCATGAAGTGACCCAACTCAAGCCAGCTGATGGTGTCACCTGCAACTCAGAGGGTCAAGAAGCCCGCAGCTGGTTTTCTAACGTAAGGCACATCACCTGATTCAACAGCCAATCAGTTTGTAGCAAAGTCTGCCGGCCAAGTCAGGTACAAACTGTTGGCAGACAGCATGCTGGCCTGCTGTTGCATTCTCTGACAACAGCCCTTTGTGCCCACCAAACCTGAGTCCGGCAGGTAACATGTATATCAGTCTCTGTCCTCATGATGTGTCCATGTTGGGCAATGGGTCACTGCTGTTGCTGCTGTACACATGTCACACACACATAGTCAACTCATTGACTGATTAATTGGTGCTAATTCTTTTTAAATTATTGTGGTGTATTTATCATGAATATGAAGCTCAGGTCATTGTGTTTATGTTTGCACCGTTTCATCACTACAAGAAATATGTAGTACTTCACTATCGCTGTCCTCATTCATATTTTAAAAAGCTACAAATTTCATTCACCTACAAAATAAGCATGAAAAGCTGGAAATCAGAACGGAAATATAGAGAGTTGTTGCTATGGAGACAGTCCACCGTCTCATCTGGACTCATTGGTGTTAACTGGCAGGTTTTCAGAGCGGCGCATCGCAGGTAGTTGCAAGTTTTAACTTGTGTCATCGTGAATCTTTGGTCTGAATCGGGCTCCAGTCATCACTGTATAGACAGAGATAAGAAGCTCTATTTTGTCTGTGGTTTTATCCCCACATATACACATAGAGCTGACAGTTTGAATGCAGTCTCAATTCTCCCACAGCGAACCCTCTTGATGAAAAAACAGCAAAAGAAGAGGGCTGATACTCAGATGGTGGTAGCCAATCGGGATGCTCGCCAAAAGAACCGAAAGCACAAAGCCGCCCACTCTGATGAAACACCTCTGCTGATCAGCCAATCCCTGAGCAACACTTCCCTGAGTGGTTAGTATTACAGTCATTTATTATTCTGTGTAGCATGGACCACAGTACGGATCTGAACAAGGGGGGCAAAATTTCAAGGCAAGTGGAGGGGCGGGGGGCGTATGCACTGAAACAGACAGGTATTGAGCTCATAACATATTAATGAAAATATTATATGATACTTTAAATGTTACCAGGGGTGTGTTCACTTGCCCCCCCCACTTCTGTAGTCCATGCTATGTAGCACTTAAAAAAAAAAAAAAAAAGATAAATAGATGTATGGTGTAATTATGTTCAGTCTCTTAAATTACTGTTTGT
>JAPZEB010000014.1:17707602-17719653 GCA_029783705.1 Chaetodon striatus | reverse complement strand
GCCCATGATAATCCACTGGATGAGATCACATTAGGTGAATGCAACATGACAGCAAGCACGACGTTAGATGAGATGCCTTCGGAGAATCCCACTCCTCCAAAGACAATGAACTTGGAGGTTGACAAAGGGCCCGAGGTGAAGTGTGAAGTGGAGAATGACGCTCAGGTGGAGGGGAAAAAGCCAAAGAAGAAAGAAGGGAAAAAAGAAAAAGCCAAACGTAAGAACAATAAAGCAGAATACTTTCTTCTAATGACAAAATGTTTGTGTGTGTTTGTGTGTGCGAATGACTTGCTCAATTTTGAGTATGTATCAAAAAGTATGTATGCACACATTTTGGGTCATTATGGTACGTGTCAATTTCTCTTCCATGACTGCTGAAAAACAAAGAAAATATACAGGCTACATTCGCCCACAACCTGAGTAGGTATAGCTGCAGCTATGTGACCCACCCACCCACCACATGAATCGGCCACCACAACTACGCAATCTGCCCCCTTCACTCTTTGGTCCAGAAATAATAGCCCAAAATACTAAATTAAAAGAGAGGCCACTAAGGTAAAGGTTAGGGTAAGGGTTACATCTTGTTGCTTGTAAGGTAACGTATTCATATATATTGAATTATAAAGTAGATTATTGCTCCTTATTGCCACATTTGGCCTCATATTTATTCACTATGACGTCACATGTAGCAGGGCTTAAATAAGCGTCGCATTGATGGGCTTTCTTGTCCTGGTGGTGGGTGTGGTCTGTAAGCTCCAAACGGAATGTGGCTACAACTATACATGTTTCCTACAACAGCATAAACATTATCTGGCTGCACCTGACTAGAAGAACACTTTCACTCGTGGGCTGTCTGCTCCCAGATTTTAAACCGGACCAACAGGATGCATCATTTGGAAACTTGCTCTTATATTATGAAAATAATTTACCAAAATCTGTTTCTGAAAACATCTGAGGCAAGACACAAGCCCTGCAGTTTCTGACTTTGTCTTCATTGTAGACTGACAACAGTTATTTTAAAAGATTTTCGGGAGTTCTCAGAGGTGGCGAGTTGTGCAGGGTGCCTTTGTTTTGCATAATGTAGCCTACACCTCAATCTTCATGCAAATAAGGAGCAGCCAACGTGGCGCTGCATCTATCAAAACCTAACACAGTCAGTACGTTTACATGACATTAGAGAAAATGGATTTATTGTCTTAATCTGACTAAAACCAGACTTTCAAAAATACACGTAAACATGCTAGTCAGACTGAAATACTAATTCATACTAAATTAAATTTCTCAGTCAGCCTTACACACACAGATAAAGCAATTGGGAGTCGGATTACTCCTGCATGTATACATTCAATCGTACCCAAACTGGCCTAGGGCACTCTCCACATGCTCCACAGTTTCCACCCCGGGCTTTGACCCAGAAGTCAAATAGCATTAAATGCGTAACAGAAGAAGAAGCTGGTGACAACATGGTGAAATCTACATCCAGAGCATGGAGACACAGTTCATGCTGTGTCAGCTGAAAGAGTAAATAACTTAAAGTACATGGATGGGAGGAAAACACAGAATGGCAGCCTGTTCAAAAAAGTGGCAGAAGAGCTGGACGATGCTCGATTGTTTGGTCTGTGATGTAATCGGTCAACCAGAAAAAGGTCCAATACTAACAAATTAATAAGGGGGCATATCGCCACCTGTCTTGGTGAGGTCAGACGTACCTTTGTCAACAAATCTAAATTTCCCGTGTTTGTATACTGGGACATGGACTGATTACATTACATGGCCTAGTCAAGATATAAGGCCATGTAAGCATACTGAGTGCTACCAGAATGCATTGCACGGCTGCTTACGTAGACAATAAATTCAGTGTGGAAATGATGGATTCTGTTGACATGCACCATCTGTGGCCTGTGACTCTGCATGTGTTTGTACATGTTGTTTGTTTTAATGCATGCACATGTAAAGCTCGGAGAGACTTTGTTTTAATAAATGATACATCAGCAACTCACTGCTTTGCTTTCCATCAGAGGTGGAGCAGAATGATGAAAAGGAGAAAGACAAGGAGAAAAAGGAGAAAAAAACAAAGAAGAAAGACAAAGCGAAAGAATCTGAAGACCCACAAAAGACAAACAAGACCACCAAACAAGAGCGTAAAAGTAACAACTTCAATCTATCGTTTACATATCAGCACTCTCTGCATAATACTCTAAGTATCTTGTGTTTAAAGTCACAGCTTTTACAACATCTAAGAGTCTCCTCTTTTGCAGAGAAGCACTTGCAGGAGGCTTCAAACCAGGAGACAGAGTCAGTGGTGGAGGATACAAGTCCAAAGGAGACTAAATGTGATGAAAGTGGTGATGAAGAGGAGGACGTGTCCCAGAAGCCTGTCCCTCAGACACCTAAGAGGAAAAAACAACTGGACACATGTGAGCGCTTATCTTGCCCTTTGCATTTTACAAGCAACAATACGGCAAAGCTGCTGTAAAGGATGCATTTGCCTGTGTTGTCTCCACAGCCAGGTGCCAAATAAGTGAGGAGAGCAAAGATGAGGACGTCCAAGAAAAGGAGAAAAAAGAAAAAAAGACGAAGAAATCAGAGAAAACTACACCGAGTCTCGCTTCCCTTAACTCCAACTACAGGGAGTGTTCATCCTCAGGCAGTGAATCCAATGAAAGAGTGAGTTATTACAAGTAAAACGGTTCAGTGTATTGTCAAAGCAAATTAGGCGAGTGTGCCCTTTATTGTGATTAGTCATAAGAAGCATATAAAAACGACCAGTGGCAAAATCATGCTCACTCTGTTTCTCATTTCAGTCAACATCTCCATTGTCAGTGGAGGATCTTGAGAAGTTTGCTGTGCGTCCAGCTCCCAGAGATGTGACCATCCAGTGTAGGGTCACCAGGGACAGGAGAGGCATGGAGAAGGGCATCTACCCGACCTACTACCTCCACATGGAGAAAGAGGATGGCAAAAGGGTTGGCACATCTGCAGTTTGAAGTAGACTTTTAGTTCTAATGGCATGATGAGTTATCACAGCCTCTTTCTATTTAAGTTCTTTTCATTTCTTTTCTGTTTTAAATATATTTTTTCCGTTGTGCCATCTGCAAGGTGTTTCTAATGGCCGGCAGAAAAAGGAAGAAGTGCAAAACATCCAACTATCTCATCTCCACTGACCCAACAAACCTGTCCAGAGATACAAACTGCTACATAGGAAAATTAAGGTATAACTCTTTTATTTCTACCTTGTGAAAGAACACTAAACACAACTGTTTTTGTCTAAATTAAATTGGTGACACTTTCATGTTGTCACCTCAAAATAGCATCACGAGGGGGCTCTGTGAGACACGTGTGGAGTTAGTGTGGATTGATATGTTTAATAAGAACGAGTAATAGGTGTCAAAAACACTTCTAAAAACACTCTTGATGTGGATTGGCCGTTAGATGGCACACACTAATATGTATATTATCTGTAACAGCAAGGCATAAAGCAAGTTCAGCCTGTGTCAGGCCTTGGCTGAGGAGAAATGTGATGCAATGATGAATATGCTCTTGTTAATCTGACATTAGTACACAGAATGCAATGGTTCCTGCAATGTTTTAGGCCTTATATAGCCTAAATTACAATACCTTGTTATCTCGAGAAGACAAAGTTTTGTTATATCGCAAGAAAATTAGCCTGTTATCTTGGGAAAACAACATTTGTTATTACCAGAAAATGACATGAATAACTTGATCTCTAGAAAGCAAATACAATTAACTTATCATGTGAAAATGGGGGGAATAAAATGTTTAAACTCAAGGCTGTTCAGGGCCTCCGTACTGGATCCAGTCAGCTACTTAATTGCATTCATCAGCCATCACAGGTGTAAACTGGACAGTTAATGGTTTCCTTTTTTTTGGCATTTTGGGATATCCCTCTTGAATTATGGAAGCAATCATTTTACTGACATTTTCTTCTTTCACCTCATCGATGAGTTATCTAATCAGACTAATTTGTTTCAGGTCCAATGTTCTTGGTACAAAGTTTACAGTCTATGATGGAGGTGAAAACCCTGAGAAAAAGCCTTTCATCAAAGAGTGTGAATCAGTGCGGCAAGAGCTGGCAGCAATTTGTTATGTGAGTCCAAACGTGACTCTATACACTTCAACATCCAGCTTAACTAAGCATATGAAGGACTTAACTCAGCATATGAAGGGATAAAGTGTGTAATATGATTGGCTATTGTGTTCCAGGAGACCAATGTGCTGGGATTTAAGGGTCCCAGGAAAATGACAGTCATCATCCCTGGCATGTTGGAGAACGATGAGAGAGTGTCCATTCGTCCAAAAAATGTACGTGTAAAACATGTTGTCAGTATTTAAAACCTGTGATTATGCAGATTAAGTGTGAAATATGTTAGAAAAACTGAAATGTTATTTTATCATAGGAACTTGAGACTCTACTGATCCGCCATGCGAACAACAACACAGACAAACTGGTCACACTGGTGAACAAATCCCCAAGCTGGAATGAACAGACGCAATCATATGTGCTTAACTTCCACGGACGTGTCACCCAAGCCTCCGTCAAGAACTTCCAGATCATCCACCCTGACAATGGTAAGATGTGACTGTCTTCTTCTCTCATTAAACACAAGTAAAATGGCCATCTTGTCTTTATTCCTGACCTCACCGTCACCTGTCGCCTCTCTTTCTCCCCCCTGCTGCTGTCTTTTTCCAGAGGATTACATAGTGATGCAGTTTGGCCGTGTGGCGGAGGACGTCTTCTCCATGGATTATAGTTTCCCCATGTGTGCCCTGCAAGCCTTTGCCATCACCCTTTCGTCCTTTGATGGTAAACTGGCATGTGAGTGACCCATGCTGGTCTGCCTCAAGTGCTCAGAAACTTACAGATTAAAGCTGCAGATCGTAACTTTCATGAAAATAACCAAGTCATATTTGTTGAAACTGAGTTCAAGTATCTCAGGGTCTTGTTCATGAGTGAGGGTAGAATGGAGCGTGAGATGGATCAGTGGTTTGGTGCGGCGTCTGCAGTGATGAGGGCGCTGTGCTGGACTGTCATGATGAAGAGAGAGCTGAGCTAGAAAGCAAAGCTTTCAATTTACTGGTCCATCTACGTCCCAACCCTCACCTATGGTCATGAGCTCTGGGTAGTGACCAAAAGAATGAGGTCGCAGCTACACGTGGCCAAAATGAGTTTCCTCCGTGGGGTGGCTGGGCTCAGCCTTAGAGATAGGGTAAGGAGCTTGGACATCTGATGGGAGCTCGGAGTAGAGCCGCTGCTCCTTCGCGTCGAAAGGTATCAGTTGAGGTGGTTCAGGCATCTGATCAGGATGCCTCCTGTTAGAGGTGTTCTGGGCACGTCCAACTGGTAGAAGGGCCCGGGGTAGACCTAGAACCCGCTGGAGGGATCATATATCTCATCTGGCCTGGGAACACCTCGGGAAGCCCCAGGAGGAGTTGGGAAAATGTTGCTGGAGAGAGGGACGGCTGAAATGCTTAGCTCAGCCTGCTGCCCCAGTAACCCAGCTTCGGATAAGCTGTTGAAGATGGATGGATGGATGTCACTATATTCTGAAAAATTTACAAGAGACAGATAATCTGAAAAAAATCATGCCCTTCCTCCTTTTCCTACTGCCTCTAATGGCATTTGCTAGAATCTACCAAGGCACACCAAAAACAACCAATCAGAGCCGAGGAGTCTCCAATGCAGCTGCTAATCACTTTTTGAATTGCAGTCAGACTGTCAAACTAGGCAGCTCTGATCAAACATAAACCAAGATTTGCTCACTGTATAGCTTATTTCTCACCTCAGATGTCTTCAGAAACATATTTTAGTGCACTGTCTGGCTGTAATACAAGAATTAGTGACCAGGAAGTGGGTGCCATGTTTCCTGTATTGTAAAAACAAAGGCTGAAATACTGAGATCACATGGTAAAACTGAGCAGCGTTAATCAAAAGTGATTCAAGATTCTGTCACTGCACATCCTATTTCTCCTCAAATGTTTTCAGAAACATATTTTAGTGTACTGTTTAGCTTGTAAAATGAGAAAACTTGTGACCCAGCTGCCATGTTGGAAACAACTGACTGATGTACCAAGAACCGCCCACCAGCCGGACCAACTGTCTCATTTTACAGCTAAACAGTGCACTAAAATATGTTTCTGAAAACATTTGAGGTGAGGAATAGGCAATGCAGTTACAAAATCTTGATTCATATTTGATCAGTTCTGCCTAGTTTGACAATTTGACGGCAGCTCGTGAGCCGTGATTGACAGCTGCGTTAGAGACTCCTCAGCTCTGATTGGTTGTTTTCGTTCATGTGCGGTAAGGCTATAAAAAGCACTATTAGGCAATAGAGCGGGGTGTTTTTTTCACATATTATCTGTCTCATTTAGTGCCGTGTGTTTCAGTTTCAGCAAATATGAAAAAAGCTGCATTTTCATAAAAGCTACAACCACAGCTTTGAGTCTAAACTATACCCATAACTTTGCACAGGGTCTTTTTTCCTGGTGCATTTTAACACTTTGTATACACTAAAAATAGAAAAACATGCCACAGACTTAGACTTGAGAGGATACTTGTTTTATAGCTCCAGTATTATTTTACAACAGATTTTATATTGAAGGGGAATAAGTTATAAAAGTTAAGTTACCAGTCTTTCTTTTTATATTTCCCAGCTGTGTAAAGGACTTGTGCAATTTATGTGCAATATTGAGGACAACTGTGTTAATATAACCAGTGAATTATTAAATTATAATAATGCAAGATTTGCGTGTAAATGTTTTTTATTTTAAACACAAAGTATCCTCTTGGTAAATTTTTATATTTTGATTGGTAGATTTGTTTACCCCCCAAAACCTTGACAACAAGTTTATGCACCCACAATCACACCCTCAGATCCTCATGAGTCAGATTACATGTTGATTCAAGCCAAACGTGACGTCTATAACTGTTTGCTATCATGTTTAGGGTCTTAATCACGAAGACGGAAACATTATCAAAGCTAAAATACTGAAAAAAAAAGCACTCATATCAGATGTGGCAGAAAACTGCAACAAGTTGCAGATAGAGACAAACCATATCAGGGTTTCTGCTCTTGCACAAGAATAAGACTTGAAAAATATGTTCATCTCACGGCAGCTTTATTGCTGATCTCAGGCACGTTTTCAACACAAGTTTACACTGCTTCACATGACGGGGACAGAAGGTCGTTTAGGTTTCTGCAAATAAAAATAGACCTCCTTTATGCTCTGTGGTGAAGTAATGTGATTAGAAGTGCGCTGATATTTTAGAAAGCAAAAAGTCAAATTAAACTGAAACCATTGTTATGACGTTGACATGACTGTCTGTGTGTAACCTGCTTTTTACTTGTTTCCTGTTCAAGTGCTCTTTGAAACAAGGTTTTTATATATATATGTATATATATATAGTAAACTTAACTTTTAACCTTTGCAACAAGAGCGACAAGTGGTGAAGTTGACACGCTAACAACACCTTGCACCCTCGGCCCTGGATTAACAGTCTTGTAAATCCATTTTCAAATTATGTTTTGACCAAATCAGACTGAATAAAGTTGAACTGGCATACAGGGTCAAACTTGCTGACTTCCTCTTGATCTACTGCAAATTACTTCATGCACTTTGATCAACCTAACGCAGAGAGACACAGCGTACTGGTGTGTTAGTTATCACTTTTAAATCACAAAATCATGAGCCTCAGAGGAAGACACTGTCAGCTTTTATCTTTTAGAGAATCAACACAACACACAAGCAGCATTCAGCTGATCTGCTGTCACAGCTCTACACATTGCACAACACTCCTGTGAGTTGCACAATAATTCATATATCCCAATTTCAGGTTACTCCACTTACCAAAGAGAATCAGCAATATGTTTCGTCCTACACATTTTGACAAATCAGATGATAGCAAGTCATTTAAGTCACCAATAAAGCACGGCAGCATGAAATGAATCTTAGCATGTCGGTATCTAAGTACATACTTAACTAAAAGTGAACGATCCACAAACATCAACTGTATTTCTTGCAAATGTTAAGTTAATACACATTCATATAAGTCACTTTTTGTTTGTGTAAAACTTTAAAGGGGACCTCCGCCCATTTTTAAAAAAAACTCATACATGTTATTTTTATGGTCTAAGACAGTCTAAAATTTTCGTGAAGATGAAAACCCGCTCTCAAATCTAAAGCTAGAGTGCTAAAAGTCAAAGTCTGGAGCTGCTCCATGGACAATGAATTGGTAAAGATGTTCTTGATGACACTGAGAGCACCCAGGGAAATGTTCTCTGAGTATATGGGTACATTTTCTGTTTCAGAGCCGAGAACACTACAACAGAATAAAGCTCATTTTGGTATGAAAAAGACAACAAACCTTCTGTGGGTCCACAAAATCAGGTTCTCATTCACTGTCTGTGGGACAGCTTTAGACTTTATACCCTGTGACATCACACTTACTTCTCTGGTTTCTGGCTTTGAGAGACGCAAACTTCTGAATTTTTCGAGGCCATGGAAATAATACATTGGAATTCTTAATTTAGGTGGTATGGTAGATGTGTTTGTGAGTTTGGTGCATACACATACAAAAGTCTTTATAATTTACTTTTCAAAAGGTCTATAATGTGATATAGGGACATTTAAATGTAACTGTTCATTAACTATGAAGAATGATAGTGGACGGTTGACAGACAGTTGATGTACTATATGAATCAGTTTAAAAATCCCATTTCATGTGAATTAAATCCACTTTGTCTGATTTAAGGAAATTAGTGTTCAGCAGACATTTTGTTGACTCTATTAGGTGGGTGATGATAACAAACACACAGTGCAGGAGTATTTGTTGACAAATGTTTGCTTTTAGAGCTTGAGAGAGAGACAGGTTCTTTTGTTTGTTTGAATTCATGTTGTGAGTGGTTCAGTTTCTCTATTGCAGGTATATTTCTGGTGTCTTATCAGCTCATTGATCAAAATAAATCTCACCACAGTGCTGGTATGACATAAATGGCTTCTGGTTTTGTGCCCTCTCAGAAGGTTACCATAAATAACCCTGAATAAACAAGGTGGAACATTTATAGACTCAAAACATTTTGTATTTTAATTGGTTAAAAGCAATTTAGATTGAATATGATAATAAAAAGGTACAATTATTTAACTGAATTTCATAAAAGGAACCAAAGTCAGTGCAGATGATATGATACGTTATGTGGTTGCAGTGGTGGAAGGTACTGTACTTAACTACTTAATGCAACCTTGTACTCCACTACATTTGTCTGACATCTTTAGTAACTTTTCAGATTACGGTTTTTCATGCCCTTTCTGTCCAGTGAAAAACATGTATCTCCACATGTGTTGTTTTTGAATGTTTGTGATAAACTGAAGGATGAAGTGTCCCTTCACTTAAACTCCTTTAAAAACCCTCTTTGATCAGCTGGAAAGTGCATCGTCATGAAGCTGAGAACAGGGCTATTTTTCTGACACCATGAAAAGCCACACTACAAACACACAACGATCTTACAGAGTATGACGAATTACCACAGAATAAACTACCCAACAGTCTATAAAGGAGTTATAATTAGCTCAACATCTACAGCGGTAAAATGCAGTATTCACATAAATGCATGAATATTAATCCAAAAACATCAGATAGAACAGTAAAACACTGACAGGGAACATTTTACTGCACAGTGAGTACTTTAAAGTAGGCTTCAAGTGCTGATTGCAAGACTTTTACGTATAGTGAAGCAATTTCACAGTGCTGTATTAGTACTTTTACTGAGGTGGAGGGTCTGAAATGAGAGTCAAGATGTATGTTTGGTTAAACTGAAGCTGGGCCTCTTTCACACACTTTCCTTTTACGTCCCCTCCCACCAGAGACATGTGAGCGATAGCTATCAGTGTGAAAAGGCTGACTGATACCTCCCTCTCTCAGAGTGCATCAAAAACCATTTTTATGAAAGCTTCGCGGCAGCATGACTTTATTGAGACCTCTCGGGGGGCCGAAGTGATGCCTGGACCGTGTGGTGTGATGGACTGGCGCTCTCAGACGAGGCTGAAGCTGATGCTGCTGAATGCGTTTCTGCTTGTATCTACCAACATTGTCTGCCTGCACGGAAATCCTACCACAGGTTATTTCTCTGCTTTTTTTTTTTCAACATGAAAGAAAATCATGATGATTGCTTTGTTTGTACGTTGAAGCATAAAACAGCATTCACGCTTTAAGTTAGAATAAAGGGCTCAAAGGCTGTGTTGGGTTACTGACTTTGATGAGGACCTCAGCTATAATCTATTTGACCTTTGACCTTCAAAGAAAAACTCTGCTGAGCCTTTGTATCATGAAGTATCTTTTTATTTATGTTGTAATGTAAAGATTTTCATATTGCAACAAACAAATACACATGCAGGTTTAGATGCTGGTGAGTCAATATATATTGCTGTTTTTCTCATTATAAAATAACCAATTAAAGGATAAGTTCACAATTTTTCTTGTCTATTCTCAAAACAATACTCACATGCCTGTATGCACATTGGTAAATAGTAAATGGACTTGCACTTTCTAGTCTTCCAACCACTCAAAGCCCTTTTACACTACGTGACATTCAGCCACACAATCGTACACCAATGGCTGAGGCTACCATACAAAGTGCTACCTGCTACTCAGTTTAAACAATCATTCGCACTCACACATCAGTGGCACAGTAATGGAAAAGATAGAGTACAATATTTTAAGTGTGCAGTTTCAAGTATTGTTATTGTTTTTGTTTTTTACAATAACCCATAAAGTGTGCATTGTAAAATTATCAAGTCTTCACTATCAGTCGTCTTCCAGAGGGAAGAAAAAAACCCACATTATTATAAGACAAACCTACAAATAAAAAATGGATAATTCACCAACTCTGCTCTGACTCCTTATTATCCACACTGCCTGTCTATGTTTTAGGTGTGGACCACGATCTTCACTGTGTGACCGATTACCTGTTCACAATCAACTGCTCCCTGAGCATCGCACCATCAGAAGACCCCTCAGACAGCAACAGCTCCTACTGGCTCACTTTCATAGAAACAATTGAAGAGTGAGGCTTGTTTTATGCCACTTATTAATAATAAATTGCCTTAAATGTGATGATAATATTGTGTTTGATTTTTGCTTTGTGCAGATGGAGGCTTGGGTGCATGCTGACAAAGACCGATGAGGATTACTTCTGCTCCATTAAAAAGCCCAATACAAAGCCGGATAACGACCCTTATCCAGACATCTTCAACGATTTATATACTTTTAAAATCCTCCTTTGTCCCGACCAAACTGAGACTGAAGTCTGTGAGACGCTGGAGGAATAATATGAGCCTGTGGAAAACAGTAAGGAACACACTGATATTGTTCTGTTCTCATAACAAGACACAGAGCATGTTCATCTATATAAAATACAGATGTCTAACTTTTCTGGCGCGTGATTGTCCCCTCTCCAGTTAAACCAAACCCACCGTGCTGCCTCACAGTCAGCCACAACTCAAGTAAACGCCACTTCACCTGGAGGAGTACCTATGAGAAATATCGCCGAAGCAACCGTCTGCCCAGTAACCTCAAGTATCAGCTCCATTACTACAAGAGAGGAGACAAACATAACGTGAGACTCAATGACACACTAGCAAGGTTGTTTGGCAATGGGAATAGGAGAATAACAAGCATTTTAAGGAACAGCTCTGCCTGTTAGAGGCCTGTTTGTGTCAGCTAAAATCTACAGACAAATTAACAATCTATCAAAGGTCTAGTGTAGGATTTAGTGGCAGCTAGCTGCGAGGTGGGAAGATTACAACCAACTGAAACTCTCTTGACTGACGCTAAAACACGTATGGTCCTATCTACAGCCAGTATTTCATTTGTCCTTTTTGTAGGAAGGCAGTGTAGCCCCCTAAGTCCTACAACATGGACTTTTAAAATATGAAAATTGGTGTTTTAAAACAAGGATTTTCCTGCATCCTGAGGGTGCATGGAAGTAATTTAAAAAAAATAATAATTTCATTAGGATTTAAAAAAAAAAAAAATAA